>QGOG01012661.1:0-88759 GCA_003313185.1 Collybia sp. MG36
AGTATTTTATTGGTCTGCCCCAGTCCCAGGCATCCGTTCAGGTGCTCAAATCCACTTCCCCCAGGGCTTTCTCTGCTTGATCCAAATAGCACAAATGTCCCTCTGTTGGCTGGTTGGTGTTTCGTATGAGCTGTCCCCCACAAAGCCAATGATTTTTAGGTGCCGCCCAGAAGGTGCTAGGTAGCGCATTGGATAGTTTCGTCTTAGGAAATGTCCGTTGGTTGTAACCAGCCTTTTTCTAAGATGCTCATCTGGTATTGCAGGAACCCGATCTCTATACCAATCATGGCGAGCGGCCAAATCAAAGAAATTATACACTCGATAACTATATTGATGTTCGTCACCTTGTACCACCGGGCTGGATTTTGACCTCAACGGACACGCAGGAATTCCGATTGGTGTCTAACCATCTAAACTCGACCTCCGCGGGGAATCTCCTCGATCTGAAAAATATTGGGGGCCCCACGATATGTTGTGATTGGGTGCCTACTAGTCCCATTCATGATGCTCGCCAATTAACGGCGTCTATGAATAGAATCTAGATGCAGTTCTACAGGGAGGATACCTCGCCTCGTTTAGCAACATTCTAAAATATATCATGTGCGTATCCGCCTGCTAACCATGCAGCTACTCGATGACCTATTCCAGCCTCCAACACTACCCTCAAAACAATTGCGGGAGTTACAAATACTCGATTCCTTACTACCAACAGCACGCAAACGGTAAGCAGGCTAGCCTAGTGGTGTATGGCATTTGCGCTCATAACACCAGTCGTCGAGCTGGCTTCATGGCAAAAGCCAGGCATAAAGATAATCAATGAGGACAAATCCCCGAATCGCCCCAAACTTGCCATGTCCGAGTTTAACTCTGCGTCGTGCGGAGGTATCCCAGGGATTTCCGACACCTTCGTCGTGGGCTCCATGTGGACCGCAGACTACGCCCTACAGATGGCGTCCATCGGATATAGCGCAGCATATCTTCACACGCGTGAGAGGGGGATCTCATACAATTTAGTTGCTCCTCCTGATGGCCCGGATGGCAACGCTGGACCTTGGATGACAGGCCCACCATATTATGCGCTGATTGTTGTTGCCGAGGCACTCGAATCCAACAACGGGAGTATCGTCGTTGACTTGAATGCCCGAAATTCGACCTCGGATAAGGCAGCAACCGTCGGGGGTTATGCCATACACGACGCAGGTGATCGAAGCATCCAGCAACTAGTCTTATTCAACTATGGGAATACCTCCTCAGCTGCGATGGAATTTGCCATTCCAACCTCTATTTTTCCGTCTGCTTCGAAACGAGCGAATGTGACAGTAAAATATCTGACTGCGTCCAGCGAGCACGAGAAGGTCAATATCTCATGGGGTGGTGAGACTCTAGCTGGCGTCGGCGATGGGAAACTGAAGCAAACTTCCGAGACCTGGGCGAAAGCCAACGATGTCCTCGATTGCGTGAAAGGTTGCTCCGTGACCGTACCTGCACCTGGGATCGCAGTCGTTTTTGTCGCCGGTGTCCCGAAAATTACCACTATTATTCCAAGTGGCCCAACAGCTTCAAGCAACCCAAAAGCTGGGGGCTCATTTAAATTATCCATCAAACTTCCCATCATATTCTCGATAGCATGCTTCATTCCGTTCGCACTCATATAAGGAGGGTCTAGGGTTTTCTCGGGCTAGGAGATGGTCACTATTACTAGGCAGTCTTACATCCAGACGAGCTGGATTAATGAGTGTTCTGATCAATGTGTATACAATTAAGGGGTAGACAATGGAGAATGGTATGGTCATAAAGTACAGATGTGGATGCGTACACGCGGCGTATCGAGAGTTTCAATGAATGTAGAAAAAACAAAAGATTCCTTATGATTAGCGACCTCTAACACCGCTGCTCGCACTCGGTCCGCTATTGTCATCCTGTGGGCCGGGGCGACCAAACAAAAATGTTGTCGCATACTGCTCGGCTACATTGAGTGTGCTTCGAATACTTTGTTTTACGCTCCTGCCTTTGTGGTCAGCTGGTAAAGGAGGTGTAGACCCGTGGGATGAAGGCGAGTTGGGTTCCCGGTATGGCCACACAACACTAGAGGGTCCTGCTTGAATGGTGTTGTCTTGCTCCGAGAGTAAAGTTCTGGATTCCGCAAATGCAGAATTACTTGGTTCAAGAGAAGATGCATTCTGTGGTGCGGCGGGAGCAGCGGTGCCGTGGGGCGCTTTGGGATGCACTACCCTTGATATGTTACCGGGATGCGTACCCCGTCCATGACCAATTTCTGCAAAGTTAAGATCAGGCGTCAATGCACCATTACTTCGCGGAGAAACACCTAGTGGTGCCCCGTCTTGATGTGCACGGAAGAAGCCCGCACCATTGGATTGATTAGTTCCCGCACTTCGGTTGGATGCCACATCGCTGGGTGGGGGGGAAATTGGTGCCTCCACAAGTGGAAGCATATCTGCGACGGTTCGACTTGGGCCGTTCCCTCGGCGAGGCCGGGGTATTACAGTAGGAGTTGATGCCATGATATGAGCATTGAGACGGGTGGTAGCACCTTGTAAATTCACTGCTGACGTCACGTTTGGAATATTGCGATCACCAGCGGGCGCAGGGATGGACTGTGTGTTCCTTTCACGGTGGAAGACAAATTCGTGAGGCTCCTGCGCAACTGGGCGTGCGGCTAACATCGACCGAGTGTCGCTGTGGGGGGCATTATTCGCGATAGGCGGGGGAGGAGCATCATCATCTTCAGCTTCGTTTCCGGTCTCCGGTTCGGGCGTGTCATCTAGATAAACATCAGGATCAAGTTCGTCCTCGTATTCGGTATCGTCGGTGGCGCCATTCAACTCCGTGATGTGATCAAATAGTTCTGTGAGAAATGCACGCAGTTGTGAGACGCCTTTGCCTGAATAAACACAGAAGGCCAGTTGCTGGGCGGAATTGAAATCCTGCCAATCGTGGTTAGCATGTGGGTGACGAAGACGCTGGCGGAAAAGTACCCTCGGTGGCTCGCGGCAAAATTGCTGGAGTTCGGGCTGACGGAACGCAGGAACTCCGGTGAGACTTAGATGTGTTAATTTATGCAACTTCTGGAGGAGGAAGTGTATTGCCATAACCGAGATTTGGTCACAATAGGAAAGATGAATACGCTCCAGGGTGGCATGTCGTTCAGCCAATGAATAAATTGCCTCATCGGTGAGGTTGCTGACCCGAACGAGGCCGACCCGCCGAAGCTTCTGCAACGAAGCCAGCTCGAAAACAGACATATCGGTGAGCAGCACACAATCTGAGGAGTCCAAATCAAGTATGTGACAACCAAGTTGTTGGATTGGACTTACTTGCAAGGTCGATGTACCGCAAGCGGGTGCAGGAGCGGGCGAGGGTACGGACTGAGCGATCCGTTATCCTGGCTGCATGTCCAAGGTGTAGGTAATGTAGATGTCTCCCCAGTTGGCAGATATTCTCGATGGACCTATCAGTAAGATTTCCACACTTGGATAATACAAGGTTGCGAATCTTGGAAGCATGGGAGATGATGCCTTCAATGGCCTCGTCGGTCACCTGAGAGCAAGCCGTTAAATCCAGCATTCGCAAGTGATCCAAAGAGCGTGAAATGATAAGTGGGGGCATGACATCACTGTCCTGGGGATTGCAGTTTGGAAATGGATGGGGGCTATCATTCTGCCCACAGATATCAGGTTGAACGGGCGCTGGGAAAGCGGCATCCGTCAAGGCGGAGCAATGAGAAAGCCTCAGCTCGCGCATATGCGTCGAATAGATCCAAATATTCCGCACGGAATCATCGGTCACGAGTTCACATTGATTAAGATCGATTTCGAGGAGCAGTGGACATGATTTTGCCAGGGCCGAAACAGAAATGTCTGTTAAAAGAGCCACTCCGCTCAGCTTGACGCGTCGAAGCAGAGGGCAGCTGTGTGCGAGCGCCACAATGGCCTGATCCGAAACTTGAGTACACCCTGCCAGATTGATGCCCTGTAGGTGGCTGGCGGATGACGCAAGGCCAATGATGGCTTCGTTGGTGGTGTTTGTGACACCAGTAAGATCGATGGCAACAAGGTTCGGGAAGCAGGGAAGAGTGCGGGACAACACCCTACTCGTGAGGGAGTCGCAATTGACAAGCGTGAGCCTCTCGAGGCGGTCGCAGTTGGCGAAAGCGGCAAATTTGTCATCCTTGAGATCGTGCTTGATGGTGAGGAAATTCAAGCGGCGGATGAAGGAGGCGTAGGTGAATGTTTGGTTGGTGTTTAAAAGAAGTCTGGCCATTCTCCCCAAGGTCTGCGCCTTTGGAAAGGCAGGTCTATGCCACAACAGCTCCACGGAGCATTCACACCAAGTCCGCGAGACGCGAAGGGTGTTGTAAAGATCCCTAGGCGAATGCAAATGTTTGAGAATGTGAATAAGAATTTCCGGGGGTAAATGGGACATTGGAGGGCGATGTGATCCTGGCCTTGAGGCAATAAACATCGGGAGTGACTGATACTTGGATGACCACCGCGCAGATGCTGCCACGGCTGACTGGGGATCTGAGCCACCAAAGAAGACGGATTTTGTGAGTTCATCGTCGTCATCATCCCCAGATAGCGACGTCGAGGATGGGATATGATGTTTATACATGGTCGATGGTGGTGGTCACTGGTTGAGTTGAAGATGCTTTTGTGGTTTGTGGTTTGATCCTGCGTGACTACACGTGCCCAAGATGGGAACATAGCGGCGTTCACGGAAATCACATCTGACCCGATACTACCAGTTTGTGTAGTGGTCCTTGTTTTTTGTTCCCTCCTCTCATGATATCTCGACATAACAGTGCTCCACTAAATCACACTTCTGCGATAGTAACCACCGCTCCTTTTATCCCAAACACAAACTGCCAGCTTCCAATCACACCACTCGCCAATGCTGCCTCTACTCTTGATGTACAACCATCAGCGCCCGTGAAATGCTTTGAGGATGTGTTGTTAGCATCAAATCTCCCACCTTCAGGGCCAGCACACTATGCGGCACGTCGGGAGCTGTGGTTGAAACCTCAATTACCAACGCGACGTGATCGTCCACCGGAACATTCGACGTCGCGCCAAAAACTCGAGAAACTTCTGAACTCCCCTGGTGCCGTCGAGAACGACGAAATCTGGGATGATAGCATCGAGAAGATCTGGAAGGGTCTCTCTGCCGGTGGTAGACTGAAGCGCAGGTTGCCCATGGCTCTCATCGTGCGCCCACCTCATTTCAGATTCATGGTTTAATTGCCTTATAAATCGGTGTTGTTCAGATCAAGATCATACACGCTGCATGGATCCGTGACGATACATGGCCTGTTGGTACTGTTGTACCAGACTCAGATGATGCATTATCTAGTATACCCCCTGTTCTGGCACAATTCTACCCTGTGACCACAACCGCGACCGATCAGACATCAGGAGCGTCGACACCCTGGACGATGGTACATAGGAGTGATAGCACGCTGGAGCCAGACTGTCCGAGTGGTCTGGTGGCTACCGCGCCTTGACGTTGCACATACTGATCTAGTGAAATTACAATCTAACATTGAATTTCTACACTTTACCTGACCACGATGGTATGTAACGTTGCACATATTAATATGTAAGAATTTGTATGCAGGGAACATATGTCATCCTTGGAATGTCTAACGCATGATACACCCAGAATGCTCAAGTCACTATGTTCGAGCTGGTGGTGACACCTATGCATATTCAAGATGAGAACAATTAGCCCACAAAACCAAGCTCACAAGGATGACACCATCTCCCCTGACAAAAAGCATGGGCATCTTTCGTTTCGCGACCTATTGCAGTAATTATTGAAGATACCATGCACTGTGTGCAATACCGTACATTGACAGTGCCCGCGGCTTCAGATCCTTCAAGATCCACGAGCATGATTGTTTCTTCCACATCACTGAGGATCAAATTCATGTGTCCATCGTATGCCTAATGGTCAAGTTTACACCAGCATATGGAACCAGCATGCTTCAGTAGTGTTACTGACATGCAAAATCCCGGTGACCTCTCGATCGCCCCTAAGCTTTACGAAAACGCGCTCGCTGAGAGAAAGGCGGATCAGATCAAAGGGTTCTTGTATACCAGAGGCTGCTGCGTCCATGGGGTGCTCAATCTCCCAAGGTTTTGAGAATCTGTGATGAGAATATTAAAATAACGTCACGTGCCTGTTGAGGTTCCGAATCCCGACCCCGCCAGTGGACAAAGTCCCTTGCCCATTCACCACAAATTTTCGTCGAACTATCATGCCCGTATGTTTATCATTCTCTCAAGTCAATGTATCTCAAATCCCTGACAGAAACATTATTGCGACTACTGCGACGTCTTCTTAACACACGACTCGGCGTCAGGTCCGTTTTGAACCCAATTGCTTCTGATCCAACTGAACTAGTGCCTATAGTGCGAAAAGCCCACAATAGTGGCAGAAATCATCTGTCAAATGTCCGGGATTATTATGCATGTCCGTGCGGTCTTTGTTGGTGGAAAAACACGGAAGAATTGACCCATCACCTTAGCGCTGGGACACGATAAAGCACAAAGCATTATTGATCAAATTACATCGGCATATGAATCCGGTGGCGGGCCACCTGCTGGGGGATTCGGATTCGGACTGCAGCACCTCGGCGGTCCTCCTCCGTTTGGCGCTCCCCCTATGGGATTTGGTGGACCCCCCATGCCCCCACCTGGATTTGGTGGACGTAAGCCCCACAGCCACTTCAAGCTATCCACCATCTGACCCGCACATTTAGCACGACCACCTTTCCCACCTGGGCCCGGGTTCCCTCCCATGATGCCCCCTGGCGCTCCCCCTTTCCCACCGAATGGCGGGATGCCGCCTCCAGGCATGGCTCCTCCTGGAGGGTTCCCAGGAGGTACGCAATGTTCAGTTTGTATGTTATACTCCTGAGTAACCTACGATGCAGGCCCTCCCCCATTCCCTCCCAATGCTGCCCCTCCTGGTACAGGGTTACCACCCTTCCCCTTAAACGGCGATGGACCAAATGCAAATGGGTTCCCCCCCGCTTCCCTACCGAACCCAAGTGGCAGTCCGCCTTCAGGAAGCGGACCTACTATCCATCCTGACCGATTGAGAATGATGGGTAGGTAATTGTATTATATGTTGGTCCGTATCTGCATCGTCGTTCAACGGTTCATTCAATCCCATTTGGACTTTGGTGTGATTATTCTCAGCTATTCAATACACTGGGTAATATTCGTAATCGTTCTCTTCTCACAAGTCCCACCCATGAGGCTTGAGCCTACTCGTGCGCTGTATGTAAATGCATTCAGTTTCGTAAATTGGATATTTTCTTGTCCGACCCACGCTTCCGCCGAGCATGCTGCCCAAGATCGACCCTGGAGAACGAACTTGAGACGAGACAATCCAATATACTGCAAGCTCGAGCTGAATCGAACCTCTATGATATCAGCGTGGGGGAGGAGGGGGGATGTGCTTACAGGCTTTTTCTTTATTTGTTGCCACGAACGTGCGACGACGTGCGTTGACAGCATTTCCATTTTTGGACATTTGTTCTGCGCGTTCAACGTTAACCGGAACCGTTTGCTCAGCCGAATCCAAAGGTCCGATCTTGCGAGCTACATCGTTGTCAAGCTATATCGCTGGCTCCAACAAGTTTTCCATACTTATACTTGCAAACATCTCACCCCAAAGCCGAATGTCGACCCAGCCTCTCCTTCAGCGAACCGCATCAAAGCGCATCGCGCTGCCCGTTCGTGTAGAGCCGAAAGTATCATTTGCCAACGAGCGCACATTCTTATCATGGTTGCATTTCACCGTCGTCCTAGGAGGTTTAGCAGTTGGCTTGTTGAACTTTGGAGACAAGGTACAGCGGTTTGCCTCCTTTTGAAAGTGAGGGGGTTGTGGAGTTAACCATATCTATCGCAGGTTGGGAAAATCAGTGCAGCCCTCTTCTCTGCTGTTGGTGCGTATTGAATACTATCGGATCACCTTGGCCGGTTTTTTTGAACGTTTGATTCACCAGCTATGGCTATCATGATTTACGCCCTCTATACGTATCATTGGCGAGCAGCGTCCATCCGCCGTGGTGGGCGCGGTCCATACGACGACAGGCTAGGTCCCGTAAGTGACATCCTTCACCATCATCCGTCAATCCACTCGTTAACATCACCATTTCCGCAGACAGTTCTATGCATTGCACTACTTGGTGAATCTCACCTTATTTCTTGGCGAAAAATATGCTCAACAAAATCCAGTGGCCATAGTTGTGAATTTCATCTTGCGATTCACAGAGTCGTGAACCTGTGGCATTACGAATTTGGTGAACATGCCTCATAATGCCATCACACATGCTATCCGACTTGATTTAATATTTCATGTATATCAATCTAGCATGCACAGCTCCGAGTCTCTATGCAATAATACAATTGCTCACTCATCTCAACTCAGAGTCGCTTTTGCCGTTTAGTACCAGCTCTTGTGGAAAATGTTCCAGTGGTATCTGCAGAAGAAATGGACATGGACCTCCGGGACTGTGGAGCTGGGTTATATTCTGCCGTCATCATACCAGTTGAAAGGAGAATCCCACCTGCTTCTTGCTCCTTGCGCTCCTCGTGCTCGCCACACTCTGGGCTCTCCCATCCTCACCGATAGCTGCTTCATCAACATCCATCGCATCCCCATTCGCTTCACCATCACCTTCTGCCTCTTGGCTTTCCCTCATCCCCAACCGCTGCTTTAACATTCGAATATCATATTCAACTTTATCCACCACCCGTTTAGTCTCGATAAGTGCTGTAGTGGCGTCCAACAATGATTCCAATTGCGCACAGTTTTCGCGGGTTGGCATGACCAGTCGGCTGTGCGAAATTCCAAGTTCTGCCAAGGCTTGAGTGATTTTGGGCGCTATCGCAGCTTTTGGTACAGGAAGTTTGAAGGAACGCAGATAAGCGGGTTGATGGGCAGCCTTTGTTGCAATTGTTGTGGTTGGAAGATCGGTGCGAATAATACAGTTGACTGTATCTGCGAGACCTGGTCGTGAACAAGTTGGAAACATTGGAGAAAACAAACATTCTTACCATAATGTGCATTCTTGACGCTTGGTTGACGCTTGACGGTCGGGGAGCCAAGGGACACAATGGAAGGTGTGGATGGGCTCTCCAGTTCGACCCCAGCTTTTCTCTTCTTCTTCACATCAATAGTGAGGTTGAGTGGGCTCTCGTCCTCGACAACATCAGGCAAACCGGAGTCGATCCCAGCGAGTGTCCTCAATAGCTCATCGCGTTCTTTTTTGAAGCGACGTTCGTTTTGTTCAAGCCGTTTAATTTCAATATACAACGCTTCTTCTTCCGCTACCTGCTCAGGGGTCCGGTTCTCCAGGCTCAGGATATATTTCTTGCGTGTTAGCTCACGCTCTGTGGAATTAAGTGGATAGTATCTCATGAGTGCCTCATGCCTCACCCTTGTCAAACTGGAAGCTTGAGATGACTTGGATTTTACTAGCTTCGTCCCCAGCCCATGGACGGTTTCGCACCAGCTTTCTGCAGACGCTGTAGTACCGATCTTTAAGGTCCTGCATTCCAATCAGACATGTGTCAACAATTCGATATATAACCACCTCCAACGTTCGAGCAGTCGCGCTCGGATAATCATATCGGTCATGGATGATGTACCACCGCGTATCGTACTCTGGAACTAGGGCAAACAAATAATCGGTTTCCTCCTTGGACCATTCATTGTCTTGTAACGCGTTCCAATACAGCTATATGACTGATGCGAGAAAACGCACCTTCCAAAAATTGGGTGTATTCATCCTGCGAGTATGTATAAGCATGTCCAGTTACATTATACTTTGCGAAGGGATATTCTAGACATGAACATCATCAGCTAACAACAGGGAGTCTCCAATAATACCAACCAGCAGAGGGATCAGTTGAGGCTTTGACCCAGTGACCCAGTTCTAAGGAGTCGCTTCGAGCCTCATTCTTAAATGAACGCCACTCCCTGGAGGCCAGGTAGAATCCACATCATATGAATATTCACACATAACACACCATTTTACCTTTCCACTACCGCTAAGGTTAGGCTTCTGCTTCAAACGCGGCTTGGCTAACTGAGCGGCCAAGGAGGGTGCGGAAGGCCCAATGAGTGAGTACAACTCTCTTGAGATTCCCTCCGGTTTTTTGGTGGATGGCATAATGGGTTTTCCGGTATTCCGCGATGCTCCTGGTGTTGCATTATGCTCGGGGATTGAGAGTATACTGCGAACATCTGCAGCAGAGGCCATGGTGGTTTTGGGAGATGGAGAGTCACGTGTAAACAGGAGCTATGACAACATAACGCTGGTGCCACGATCAACTGCGCAATTGGCAACATCCTGGTACGCCCTCACCAGGACTCCCTCTCAAGATTTGCCAAATGAATACCAAGAGTGGATTTGAGGAAACCTTTGTTGATATTAAATGGCCTGAGCAAGACGCATCAGACCATAGCGGTGGAAAGCGAGAAGGCAAACCCGACACCACCAAGTTCTACGACCAATGGGTTGACAATGGTGCGTCCAACGGTCGCACCTTTCGGTAGTAGTTCGCTGAGAAATGCATAGCATCTGCCAAGTATAGTAACCCGTTGCTCTACGGGTCAGTCTACTACGTACATATCTGTCAAACCTTTTAATCCATGGCTCCGTGAAGTGCTGAGATGCTTCGCCGCCTCTATCCCAAACACTCCTTGGTTCTAACCACGGCTCGCATTGATGTCTTGAGCTTTCCTGACGTCTCAGCGACACCCCTGCCCGACATCCCTCTCATCACAGACGTGTTATTTATTCCATTGGCTCGAAGTATCGGATCCTTGCATGGAGTCTTGATTGACCAGGTTCAATTCGGTGCATTTAAATTGGATTGGAAGGCAAGCGTTCTTGCCCCAATGTTATTAGTTATTGACTGCTTGGTGTAGACATCTAGTTTCATTTTGTATGCTGCACAGGTTGTCATATTCCCCCGCGTTTTTATTTTCACCGTGTTTGATACCTACTCTAGTGGCCCGTGGGGTTGAACAGAATGTCGGTATTCTTTATCCTCCATGAAGGTAGATACCATTCAACATTTTGAAGCATTTGTAATTCATCGCCCCCCCTAGGTCCAGAAGATCCGGCCCGCGCGCTCTTGCTTAGCGCGGGTATCTGGTCCCAACAATTGCATGATGAGATATGGGTGTTCAACCAGGGTTTTTGGAGTAAGGATCACGGCCTCTGGGCCGAGGTCCAAAAGGCCGATTGGAAAGATGTAATTCTTAAGGATGACTTTAAGAAAGCCCTTCAGAAAGATGTCTACGGGTTCTTCACCTCCGAAGAAATTTACAAGGAGCTTGCAATCCCATGGAAGGTTTGTCCTCAGTAGCCACTCCCCATCGTGGTGACGACCTTGATGAACAATTTTCAGCGAGGCTTGATTCTACATGGGCCTCCAGGTCAGTCCGTATGCTTGATGCAAAGTCACTCTTTTTAAGAACATATAGGCAATGGAAAAACTATCAGTCTTAAAGTCATCATGAAAACGTGCAGTGCCAATGGTTTTGCTCCTCTCTATGTCAAATCATTCCAAAGTATGTTTTTCAAAGTCAGTTCCCCTGACTTTGGAGCTGATAATTGAAATTTCCTCATAGGTTATAAGGGCGAAGAGGGCGCTATGGCTGATGTGTTTGACAAAGCCCGCCAGGTCTCGCCGTGTGTGGTCGTATTGGAAGATCTTGACAGTCTTATCAATGACAAGAATCGCTCGTTTTTTCTCAACCAACTTGACGGCCTGGAAGGAAATAATGGTTTATTAATCATCGGCACGACGAATCATTTTGACCGGCTTGACCCCGGCCTGAGCACCCGGCCTAGTCGTTTTGACAGGAAATTGTATGTTTTATTCAGGCGTTCTGATTCAGCTATTGATCTTCTGTTTAGTAAGTTTGACGACCCAGATCGGGACGAGCGCGCACTGTACGCAAAATATTGGCAGCGAAAGCTTGAAAATAACAAGGCCGTCGACTTCCCTGACTCGCTGGTTAATGCAGTCGCGGAAATGACAGACCACTTCAGTTTTGCATACTTGAAAGAAGCATTGTATGGTCTTTAATTCCCCAAGCTATGGAGTAAATTAATGATCCCCTCAGCGTTTCCTCCCTGGTCATATTGGTGGGATACGTCGGCAACCATAAACCCACATTTGAAAGCGTCTTGAAGGCCCAAATCAAAACCCTCCGCAATCAACTCGATAAATCAAATCTTCCAACAAAACTCAACTTTATGCCTTTTGCGGGAAACGTGCAAGAGTCCATTGCGGGGTGGAATCAACCCCCTTGGAACACCAGGAAGCTTACGGGGGCAGACTCTGAAATTCGCGCCTCACCAACAAGCAGCCCCACGACTTACCCAGATAATCACTCTTCGAATGACGGGCCACATGAATCCGGTTCCCCCAATGACACGCTGGGTCGATTGTTATCGTATACGGGTCATTCGAACCTGTCCAACCGCCGAATATACACTGGGTCGATGAACCCGACAGCCTTCACCGCAGCCAGGTTCGCGGCGTCCGAACAAACAGCCTTTCATGTACCAGGACAGGAACACGACCACTTGGCTTGATTACAGGAGAAAATCTTGAACTACCGTCGTTTACGGTGTAACACCGTCAATGTAACTGTAACACCATGTTTTGCCCCCCATTCCCATAAATGGATAATCTATGTACACCGATCATCGAGTCACTGAGACGTCGACCCAAATTTGCAATTAAGATCTTTGACTATAAACCTATCTATTTGTTTCAAACGAGCCCTCATTGATGTCAAAGCCCAGTAAAGCTGCCTCTACGACGGACCCCTCCGTTTCTCTCTTCAAATCTATAGGACTTACCGAGGCCAAGGCCGTCGAAGCAGCCAAATCACCCAAGAATGCCGCAGTCCTAAAAGATCTCATTGAAACTCACGAGTTGACGACGCGTATTCAATCCGACGAGAAACAGGCCAGTTTGATTGTCGCATTGGCTGGTGGACTGGTCAAATCCAACACTGCTGGGCAAGCCGAGCGGGAGTACGTGATTGGAAAGATTCTCGACGGAGGCCTGAAAAGTGTTGACCAAGTAACAGGTAACTTAAAGTTGCCACAGTCATGCTGTTCAGTCTCAAACCCCAGGGCCCCTCATTTAGAAGCAGCGAAATATGTTAGTGTCCACCAAGTCCCCATTGACGATAAGGATTTCGAGAAGGCGTGCGGGATTGGCAAGTGAAAATTACAATTCGACTTCGGTGCACCACACTAATACTCCCATAGGATTCAGTATCACTCCTAAAGAACTGCACCGACACATATCGTCATGTATCACCACAAACGCCATCGCTGGGTGGGCCAGCCTAGGGCCAGTCATCAGCGCCGTAAAAGGCACACCTGAGCTTCGCTGGGTGAATCCCTTGGAGGTGAAGAATGTGGTGGATAAAATATTCCTTGATAAATTTGGTCCCAAAGAAGCAGCAAAGCCAAAGGCGAAGGTACAGACCAGCCGATGGCATCCAACAATCTCTGACGATGACCCCAGGATGTTAAAGACGCGAAGGGGTCCGCATCTGCAAAGGCTAAGCCTACTATCGTGCCAGATGATCCCCAGGCCAATCGGAAGACGGTATTTGAGGAAGGGTTCCTAGGACAGCTCCACAAACCCGGCGAGAACCCACAGTTGCATGAGCACCTTCGCGAAGCCCACCTTTCAACAACTGGGGGAAGTGTCTGGACTCGATTTCCCCCTGAACCCAACGGTTATCTTCACATTGGCCATTCCAAAGCGATCTTTGTCAATTTTGGTTACGCGGCGCACCATGGCGGCAAATGTTACCTACGATACGATGATACCAATCCAGAAAAGGAAGAAGCACAATATTTTGAAAGCATTTTGGAGATGATAAGATGGCTAGGTTTTGAACCATGGAAAATTACATACTCCAGCGATTACTTCACAGAATTGTACCATCTCGCGGTTGAGTTAATCAAACGCGACAAGGCCTATGTTTGCCACTGCTCCCGTGAGTTTTACCTTCTCTCTATCGCGATTCAGCCATGAAATATCTCGAATAGAGGAGGAAATCAAAGCCGATCGAGGTGAAAAGCGAGGGCAACCCCGACCATGCATCCATCGATCTCGACCGGTGCCCGAATCTCTTGTCGAGTTTGAAAACATGAAGAATGGAAAATATCGACCCAAGGAAGCGAATTTGAGGATGAAACAGGATCTGGAAGACGGAAACCCTCAAATGTGGGATCTCACCGCATACCGTGTGCTTGAGACCCCCCACTACCGCACCCACGACCAGTGGAAGATCTACCCAACCTACGACTTCACCCATTGCTTAGTTGATAGTTTTGAAAATATTTCGTGAGTTTTCATCCACCTCGCGAATCAATTTAGAACCTCATTCATCACCTCTTGCACAGACACTCATTGTGTACCACGGAGTTCATTGCTTCCCGACAATCCTACGATTGGCTTTGTGACGCTCTGGAAGTGTATAAACCACGTCAGTCAGAGTATGGGCGATTGAATCTAGAGGGAACTATTATGTCAAAGCGAAAGATCCATACCCTCGTTGAGAAAAGTTATGTCAATGGTTGGGACGACCTCCGACTTTATACCTTAATTGCTCTCAGGCGAAGAGGCGTGCCTCCTGGTGCTATCATTTCCTTTGTCAGCACGCTCGGAGTCTCGACGGCAGCGTCGAACATAGAAATCTCCCGTTTTGAACAGACGGTCCGCCAATATCTGGAAGGAACGGCCCCGCGACTGCTCATGGTGCTGCGACCGCTGAAAGTGACGATTGAAAACCTCGCGGAGGACTATGTATTAATGGTTGAGAAACCCCTCCACCCAAAGGTTCCCGCTCTAGGAACTACAACTATCCCCTTCACTCGCACGATATACATTGAGGCCGATGACTTTAGGCTGGAGGATTCCAAGGATTATTTCCGTCTCGCACCTGGAAAAACAGTTGGCTTATTCCAAGCCCCATATCCCATTACCTGTACATCATACAAAACTGATCCCACTACTGGAATAGTTGTGGAGTTGATTTGCAAATTGGAGGATGAAGGTCCGACGAAGAAACCCAAAGCATTCATTCAATGGGTGGCGGAGCATAAAGAGTCTGGTAGTCCCGTTCATATTGATGAAACCCGCATCTTCCACCGCCTCTTCAAAAGCGATCGCCCTTCAGGAGAGTTCACGACTGACATTGAGCCGGGCAGTTTGGAGATTGTAAAGGGGGCAATGGCAGAAACAGGGTTGTGGCCGCTCGCTAAGCGTTCAATCATTGATGCTCGCCAAGAAGCCATATCGAGAACAACCACGGCGGCCACTGGGTCAGAAACCATACCGAGGGACACCCCCCGCGCGACAGGTGGGCAACTGGTTGGAAAAGAATGTCTTAGGTTCCAAGGACTTCGTGTTGCCTATTTTACTCTAGACAAGGACGCTCGGGTTGCTTGCCTGGATGAGGCTGACGAGACGGACGCAGGGCGAAGGCAGGGTGATTATCTTGTATTGAATCGCATCGTCAGCTTGAAAGAGGACTCGGGCAAAACAACTTAGGTGATCTAAACATGATGCCGCTACTTTCAGTACACTTGGGTTTCCATTTCAATTCCAATGTGATGATGATAGTAAGAAAGTGGATGCGTGCGTCGTGGGATCGTGAAAAAAATAGACGGACATTACACATGAGCTAATAATTCCGGGGCAAATTCATCAGGGCCAAGAGACAAGCCTAGTATTCGCCAGCTTCTTCAACATCTGCAGAATCGATGCCAACCTCTTCGTAGTCCTTCTCCAAAGCGGCAAGGTCTTCGCGCGCCTCGGAGAATTCACCCTCCTCCATACCTTCACCAACATACCAGTGGACGAATGCACGCTTCGAGTACAGCAGATCAAATTTATGATCAAGCCGACTCCACGCGGTCGAGATCGCAGTGGTATTGGACAACATACACATGCTGCGAGAGACCTTGGCGAGATCGCCGCCGGGTACATGTGCAGGAGGTTCGTTGCATATGCCCAGTTTGAATCCAGTAGGGCACCAGTCAACGAATTGAATGGTACGTTTGGTTTTGATGATAGCAACAGCCGCGTTAACATCCTTGGGAACGACATCACCGCGGTACAACAATGCGCAGGCCACTGGAAAGGATAGTGAGGTGATAGTCTATGAGAGAGCAAAATTCGCACTGTATTTGCCTTCCCTGGGATCGCATTTGACCATCTGGTTGCCAGTTTCGAAACAGGAGAATGTCATGTCCGCAACAGAGTTCTGCTCGTGGTGAGCTTTTTCCGCCGAGATGATAGGCGCGAATGTAGCAAGAGGGAAGTGGATACGGGGGAAGCTTTGAAAAGATTACCAAACGTCTGGTGGTTTCGGGAGAAAGGACGTACGGAACTAAATTGGTTTGGAATTCATTCAAATCGACATTCAGGGAACCGTCGAATCGCAGAGAGGCGGTGATGGACGACACGACCTGAGCGATTAATCGATTCAGATTTGTAAGGCTAGGCGAGGTGATGTTCAAATTTTTCTTGCAAATATCATAAATGGCTTCGTTGTCGACCTAATGAATATTTGGGTCAATAGAGGATATAGAATAAATGAATAAATGCGTACCATGAAAGAGCAATCAGAGTGCTCAAGGGTTGTGTGAGTGGTAAGAACTGAGTTATATGGCTCAACCACGGAATTGGCAAGTGTGGGAGCGGGGTAGACGCTAAACTCCAATTTAGATTTCTTTCCATAATCGGTGGAAAGACGTTCGAGGATGAGGGCACCAAACCCAGAGCCTGTACCACCACCGAAGGAATGGAAAACAAAGAAGCCCTGAAGACCGGAGCAGTTGTCAGCCAGACGGCGAACTTTGTCCATCACAAGATCGATTTTTTCTTTTCCAATTGTGTAATGACCACGGGCGTCTAGATAAAGGATTAATTCTCTGCCAAGGAGTATAAAATGGACGGCTTACAATTGCTGGCAGCATCTTCCTTCCCAGTGACAAGCGTTTCCGGATGGAAGAGACTCCGATAGGGACCATTCCTGACCTCGTCGATAACATTCGGTTCAAGATCAATGTACAAGGATCGCGGCACGTGTTTTCCAGACGACGTCTCAGAAAAGAATGTGCTGAAGCCATCATCATTGGCGGACGGAGAGCCCTCCATCAGGCGACCATCAGGCTATGAGTGAGAGCTCAACGTTGTGTAGAATAGGCTGCGACAGACTGGGGCTTACGCTCAAGCCATGCTCGACGGTGTACAACTCCCCTATGATAATCCGATTAACAATCACGCTAGCTTTATTTCAGTGGAAAAGAGGAAAAGACGCGTCTTTGGGGTTTCCCCTCGCGACGTGTCATGTACATATGACAACCCGTTCATTAAGGGAAACTTACAGCAAGCATTGCCGATCTGGACACCAGCCTGACCAACATGCACAGAGATGACTTCGCGCATTTTGAAAAGTAGAAGATCTGAAAGGTAGAAAAGAGCGGATTGTGAGATGAATCCCATGAAATCGAGTAGTCAACACACAGGTAATTCGGGAACGAGAAAAGGCAGCACGATGGCAGAAGAAAGGCGAGTTGCACCAGCTCGCAGGACAAATTAAAGTGCTAGAACTTTCCCACGCATCACCCCTTGTCACAGCTTCCATGGCCCGTGCGTGACCACGCCCCTGAAGTGCAGCCAATTTTACGTGAGGTGACATACACATACACGTGCATAAAGCGCTTTGGATGCATGTTGTTTACATTCAATCTCATGTAAATTAATCGGCTTCGAGACACGTCACCATATGTAGTTCTAACGAATGTGGCTAGGCGAGATCCATGCGGGGAGTTTGCGATGGGTGAGAGTGGTGATGGCTGGTGGCACTGACGTCGCCCTTCTTTGAAGATGATAGTAATGTTGCACACCTTATATCCCACGTGTGCAGACCGTGAAAAGGAAGACAGGTGTACAGCCATTCCGAAATTTGGCTGGAACTCGGGGGCATACTCGAATCTCTGTTAGCGCTAGATGCGATGGTTTGATGTGGACTGGGGGTGGCGTTACGAATTGTTATCTTTAACAGCTCCAAAGCCTCCGGCTATTCGCTTAATCAACAAAGGCAATGGAATCAATAGCATGTAAGCACTGACTGTGTCTCGTCGGTTTGCAATGGCGCTGGGCGGGGGCTTCTCCCCTGACAAATCTAGCGGTCCCCAGCGTCGATCGCCTGGGGGTCCGATTGTAGCATCGTCGTGGTCATGGGTCGGCCCTTGATTTTGAGCTGTGAGCACAAGCCCTTTCTTAATCGCGATGTTGAGTAGCTGCTCGGCGATGGTCTCGTAATGGCGACGTTGGGTAAGCACCTTCGCGGCCTGGCGTTTAAACCTGGTATCCCATTTCCCTTGCCCTTTCGACCATCGCATCGTTGGAGCCTCCTTCATGAGCCCAATTTGCGCGGGTTTGAGCCTCAACACTGCTAAATCCTCCATAGATTCCATAGCCCTGACTTGCCCATGGATGTCCACGCGCTGGCGAATCATCAAGACCGCTGGCTTCAGAGACTAATCTTAGCCACGCCCCAAACCAAACGTAGAGGCCCACCATATCATGATCACCATTGATGGAATTATGTAGGTAGGATGTATCCTCTTGATCTCTCATTATCGCTATGGTGGTGGATCCCTGAGTGTTGTTTTTGAGCTTTAGGCACGAAGGATTTATCCAGCTGAATTGCTGGTCGTTCGAAATAGAGTCTGAGGGAGGTCTCTGCCTCGGGAATGGATTGTGCTCGAGTTCCGTTCTGTTGCAGGATGTAACATGGGTTGTAAATTTGGCAACAGAATCATAGGCGTATTTGGCCTGGTGGGATACTAAATGTGTGGAACAAACAGCATTAAAGGATGCAGTGCGTACGCTATCCGTGAAGGTAAAAACTGTCAAGACGTGACACATCCCTGTTTGTTCGAATTCGGCGCCGGCCATAATGTGGGATATTCAACACACATACCATCAAACACTTGAAGGTGCACCTGCGGAGATAGAGGATAAGTAGATTGAAGCAAATTTAGTGGAAAATGTTTACTCGGGTGGGTCTCGTGTACTTTTCTGCGTTTGATTTCTGACGCGCTCCGTTACATAAAATCCCCTGCCTGGTGGGAAATTTCTGCGGGTACGCAGCACGATGAGCGGTGTACACAACCTCATCACGGAGAACCTCTGAATCGCCGGCGATAATGTACAGCGGGGGCAGGTTACCGAGGGAGCCCTGCAGCACTGGCGAAACGAGAGGGTGCACCAACTGTCTAAACATGCCCTCAGCAGGGGTAGTCCGCATAGTGAATTTACGTACTCGTTCTGCGCATACACTTGCAGCTGGGATTGGAGCTCCATAGGCTTCCCGTTCGGATCCTCCATCAAGATCAGTGGGGGATGGGGCTCCTGGAATTCATTGCCATCCCCCGATGAGCTCACAAATGATCGACTGCATTCAGCTTTCGAACCACAATTGTGCCCTACGGCCGCGAACCCGCCAGAGGATTGGCCACAGCATTCCTTCTTAGATAGTATACCACCAGATTGCTGTGTTTCAGGATGAGATTGGAGTGGTGTAATGCGACCACCTTTTTTGGGCAAAGGGTCTACCGGCCAAAGCGTCGAGGGTTTTGCGAGAAATCCGTGTTCGGGAATGATATCCTGAGAGCTGGTGTGAGTCGCAGCACGCATGTGAAAGAAAAGCCGGAACTTACGCTCCGGGTGTTTTCCATGATACTTGGGAAGCTATGGGTGAGGTCAACCCAGGGGCTAATCAAAATCGCACCAGCGGGCATAGGCAAGTCCATATCCCTGAGGATGGTAAGCACGCTTAAACAGATTCCCCCACCTGCGGAGTCACCCGCAAGAACAATTTTAGAAGGAGAAATCGGTTGATGTGGAGCACCAGCAGGGGGCCTGACAAGATAAAGATCTAGTGATCCTCTAGTTCCAATCTATGGCAGTGGCAGGCGGTGTACTTACAGGCGGCGATTACATCTTGCAAGGGACAAGGCCATGGATACTGGGGGGCCTTCCTATACAGATTGCAAGAGATGAGCGGGGGACTGAATGCTTTTTTTTCGTACCGATAGTTCACCGCAAATACTCGCCCCTTTATTTCACGAGCTGAATTCCTGTGTCAAAATGCGACAACGTGGAAGAGACGCATGTTACCGTAGCGGATGATTTGATACAGGTGAGTATCTGGCATAGGTTGGAAATACTGCCAAATTATCAAGAGGAAAATACTGACGGATTGAGCCCCAAAAGTACCCGCCTGCAATGAATCACGATTGAGTCCCGCTCTGATACCTCGGATGATCGACATACCCCCATGAACGTATAACTGTGAAAAGGTCAGCTCCGATTCTAGGAAAAGATGAGAGGGCTACCATTGTGGTCTCGAGGTGTTCCATCCTTATTATGTTTTCTTCCTCGATTGTCCTCTCAAAAAACCCTGGCATTGGTCTTGAATCTAAATGCCCCCTTTCCGCAACCCATTCAGCTTCGACACCATCCATACCGCGGATTTGCCACCAACGCTCTCCACCAACAACTTGACTGAGCTCTTCTGGACCAAACCAATCTATCATAATATCGGCTGCTTGGTTGCAGGAAGACAATGGAACCACGGCAGGTGATACTGCAGCCCAATATGGTGTAGGGACGGGGGTATTTGTGCTACCGGCGTGGCTCAGATTACAATGGCCTCCTAGGACAGATATATACCTACAATGCTTGAAGAGATTCCACGGATAAAAGCTAAGAGTAACGTCAGTCACCATACGTCCAAACGAATATGTCCTTGCCTCACCTTTGACAATATTGAAGGCCCTGAGTATGTTAATAATATTTGTGGCTAGACACGATATATGCTCTCACTGGTCAAAGAGGAAATTATCCCGGGCTTCCTCGTCGCGTTCTCCCCACAATCGGGAGGCGAGGCGTTTACCGTGTGTAAAGAATGTTTTAATTACAACTAGCAGACGCATACATGTGTATCAGTAAAGTACGCATGTATACCTTCGAGACGTAGATACCTGGAGCAATGTAAACTGCTGCTGCTGGAATGGTTACCGGCATTGTGATCACCACTAGGTAGGCGGTAGTGTGCTTGTAGAATGAGGGAAGATCTATGGTCGCGCTTATAGAAAATTGAACGTCGTGGGGGTATAGTGTAAAAGAAAGGAAAGGCAGTGGTTCTCGATAAAAATGAGACTCAGGTACCACCTGTAGAAACTGATAGGACCCGATCGACAACTCGAATAAGTAAGTGGCAGCGTCGGGGGCAACCACGTGGGTTAGAATGCCTGCGCAGTGCACACCCACCGAGACCCCCCAGAACTAGTATGATGCGGCCAGTATATTCGAGAACGTTGGCCAGGGCAGGCAAAGAGCTCAAGCCAACTTCACCATGGGCTGATCTGAGACATGCTGCTGTATAATGTGTGGCTACCGTGTTGGATCCAAATATCGCCTGAGCTGCTGCCTTCTACTTTAGGAAAAATTCAATGTTGGTGACTTGGAGATGATTACATTCACCCCACTCTCAGGAGCCGCCAGGTCGTCAAGAACCTCACCGTTGGCATATCTCCTCCAAGTTGATGACGTTCGCATACTACTGGACTGTGGCTCACCTGATTGGGCTCCCGAAGCAGTCCCAGCACAGGACACAAATGAAAAGGTCACCTACTTCTGGGAGGAGTACTGCGGGGCACTCCGCCAGTGCGTGATATTTTGTTTACAGTCCCCGTTTTCCTTACACATTTCACGCCTTCAGATGTGCACCAACGATCGATCTCGTCTTGTTATCCCACGGGGACTTGGCCCATTGTGGGCTGTATCCATATGCATACTCCCGCTGGGGTCTGAAGGCCCCTGCGTATACAACCCTACCTGTTCAAGCGATGGGAAGGATTGCAGTGAAAGAGGATGTTGAAGGACTTAGAGACGAGGAAGATGTTGGAGATGGCGACCACACCAAACCAGAAAATGAAGGCGGTGAATTCCTCGAGAATGCAGGCAACCCTTCACCGCAGGATAGTACATGTGGTAAATACGTGGCTACCCAGGCCGAGGTCCAAGACGCGTTCGATTTCATCAGCACTCTTCGATACTCTCAACCAACTCACCTCCAAGGCACGAAAAGAACCACCTAAACATATATCTAAACTTACCCTTCTCTTAGGGAAATGTCAAGGTCTTACAATCACCCCATTCAATGCTGGGCATACGCTCGGTGGAACTATTTGGAAAATTAGGTCGCCCTCGTCAGGAACAATCCTCTATGCCGTGAACATTAACCACATGCGAGAGCGGCATCTTGACGGTACCGTCCTAATGCGGCAAGCTGCAGGCGGAGTATTTGAACCACTCGCAAGGCCTGACCTGTTGATTACTGATGCCGAGAGGGCATCAGTAACAACGAGCAGACGTAAGGATCGGGACGCCGCTCTCATTGGTCAGTTTGAGTCAAGTTCTTTTCTACAAGGCCCAGCTGATAACTAATACCTAGACACAATCACCGCCACCCTTTCTTCCCGCTCTTCTCTTCTCCTTCCCTGTGATTCTAGCTCGAGAGTTTTGGAACTCCTTGTACTCCTCGACCAACACTGGAACTACTCCAGGCTGAGATACCCTATATGTTTTCTCTCCCGCAATGGCCGAGAGATGCTCACTTTTGTGCGAAGCATGATGGAATGGCTCGGGGGTACTGTCAGCAAAGAAGATGTGGGAGAAGACGGGTCAAATAATAACCGTCGGGATCACAATAAGAGGAAGCGAGATGACGAGGGAGACGACGACGCCCTTGGGGCGCTGGCTTTGCGATTCAAGTTTGTTAATTCATATTTTTGTGATAAAGATTCATCATTGTCTCTTCCAGGCATTTAGAATTTTTCCCAAACCCACAAACTTTGCTCCAGATATATTCGTCCAAGGATCCGAAACTAATTCTAGCCGTACCCGCATCGCTCTCCCATGGTCCATCTCGAAATCTGTTCTCTGATTTTGCCGCTGTTCCAGACAACGTGGTCCTGTTAACCGGACGGAGTGAGGAAGGCACCCTTGGTCGCCTGTTGTTCGACAAATGGAATGACAGGCAGCGGGTAGATGATAAGTGGGACAAGGGCAAAATTGGAAGTAATATTATGATGGATGGAGCTCTACGTTTGAGGGTGAGCATTGTGTTCGTCGTAGAAAATAAAATGTTTGATATTGGTGACAAGATGAACCATAAGGTCCCTTTGCAAGGGGCAGAATTGGAGGCTCATCTCCAAAAGGAGCGCAGCATCAAAGAAAAAGAGGCCGCGCATCAAGCGGTCCTCGCTCGGAATCAGCGGATGCTTGAGGCTGATGAAGACGAGAGCGATTCCGACTCAGATTCCGATGCTGAAGAAGAGGATGAAGTCCAGCAAGCACTCAGTGGCGATCTAATGGATGAAGACACAGAAGGTGTTACTCCCAATCCTGTGAGCAAAACACGAAAGACCGAGAAGGAACTTGACGGAACAGATTGGGGGATCGACGGTGATGAAAACCTGACGAAACAACTTTTATCCTTCGACATTTATCTAAAGGGAAATGTATCCAAGGCCACCTCCTTTTTTAAATCCGCAGGGCAAACACAGCGATTCAGAATGTTTCCATACGTGGAGAAGAAGCGGAGAGTGGACGAGTACGGTGAAACTATTGATGTGGGCATGTGGCTCAGAAAAGGGAAGGTACTCGAAGAGGATGCGGAAAGTGATGAATTGAAGGACTACCGACGGCGGAAGGAGGCGGAGGAGGAAGCCAAGGTAATAATCGCCATTCATGATGTGCATCAGTCCTAAACACGCTCCTACAGAAGGCGATCCGAGAGCCACCTTTCAAATTTGTGTCGTCAGAAATAGAAGTTCAGTTGGCTTGCCGGTTATTATTCGTGGACATGGAGGGATTGAATGACGGGCGCGCCGTCAAAACCATTGTTCCCCAAATCAACCCCCGTAAGATGGTGAGTCGCATCGATGAAATGAATTACATAGACCGCTGAATCCCAACCTCCGTCAAGATAATCGTACATGCCCCCCAAAATCCCACCGATGCATTAATAGAAAGTTGCGCGAATATTCGGGCGATGACCAAAGATATATTTGCGCCCAGTGCTGGTGAATGCATCCAAATTGGCCAACAAACCAACAGCTTCTCTATTTCCATTAGTGATGAGCTACTTACCTCCATGAAAATGTCAAGGGTATGTAATTATTTCACCTCCAGTGATTCATTCTGACCTTGATATGACACCAGTTTGAAGACAACGAAATTAGTTATGTCACTGGTCGAGTGGTCTCACACGCTAATTCGACAATTCCTGTCCTTGAACCCATCTCGACACTACCTATCGATGCCGAATCAGAAACCCAGACGAACATACTCACACGGCGCGCCCTAGGCTCGCGGCCGAAAATTACACTTCCCCATTCCACTATGATTGGGGAACTAAAACTGACCGCCCTGAAATCCCGCCTCGCTGCTATTGGTGTTCAAGCGGAGCTCATCGGAGAGGGAGTCCTGATATGTGGCGCAGGCGCAAAACGGAATGCGCCATCGGACACATTGGAGGAGTCCGTTGCGGTTCGTAAAACTGCGAGAGGGAAGGTGGAGCTGGAAGGAAATGTTTCTGATGTGTACTACTTGGTGCGGAAGGAGATTTATAACCTTCATGCTCTTGTCGCAGCATAACCTCTATAGCTATGTAACATACATACATTTTATCGCAAAAAATAATCACTCATATGCATTTCACCCTAGTTCAGCAGGACCGGTTGAGCCGTTTCGGGGGACTTGTGTGTCAAAAGTCCGGGGACCTAGCAACCAAACAAGGCAGGTGCTTATGGGGTCGGGCAAATTTGGTGGTCCTTGCCCTCTGACCACTTCCTCCTGAGCGAGCATTCAGTTTACCTATCCCGTCCCTCATTTTTAACGAAAAATGCGTGAAGTTATCTCTCTCCATGTCGGTCAAGCTGGTGTGCAAATTGGCAATGCCTGCTGTATGTTGCTCTAGCTCTCGCCATCACTTGCAACTAAAAGCGTGTTTCTTTTTCACAGGGGAATTGTACACTCTGGAGCACGGGCTGAGCGTATGCATTCAGACGTTTATGTGCCATTAAAATCTCACATTTTTTCCTTCAGCCCGACGGCCGTCTCATGGAGGGCTCACCATCTGCCACGGATAACGGATTCTCCACCTTCTTCTCGGAAACCGGCTCCGGAAAACATGTCCCTCGTTCGCTATATATCGATCTGGAGCCGGGTGCCATCGATGGTGTTAAGACGGGCCCGTACCGGGCTCTCTTCCACCCAGAAACCATGATCTCTGGCAAGGAGGATGCAGCTAACAACTGTGAGCCACTGTTTGATACAACATGATCATGACTCAAGTTACTATCAGATGCTCGGGGCCATTACACTGTGGGGAAGGAGCTCGTCGACCCTGTGATGGACAAGTTGCGTCGTCTGGCAGATAACTGTTCAGGCCTCCAGGGCTTTTTCGTTTTCCATTCATTTGGTGGTGGAACTGGTTCTGGATTCGGTGCCCTCCTTCTGGAGCGTTTGTCGACAGACTATGGCAAGAAGTCAAAACTTGAGTTCTGTGTCTACCCGGCCCCTCAGCTCTCGAGTTCGGTGGTCGAACCCTACAACTCTGTGCTCACGACCCATACCACGCTAGAGCATTCCGATTGCTCGTTCATGGTCAGTCTTAGTCATGACATCCCACCGCAGCTGTTAACGATTGATATTATAGGTTGATAATGAGGCGATTTACGATATCTGCAAGAAGAATCTCGGGGTCGCATCACCGAGTTTCTCAAATCTTAACAGGCTGATTGCCCAGGTTGTTTCCTCGGTCACCGCATCCCTCCGATTTGATGGCTCCTTGAATGTTGATCTAAACGAATTCCAAACTAACCTGGTACCGTAAGTCTCAATAAAACTGCGTCTTTTGTTCGCTGTGTCTAAACCACAGACAGATTTCCACGCATACATTTCCCCTTGGCTACCTATGCACCTCTTCTCTCCGCGGAGAAGGCTACACACGAACAAAATTCGGTTGCTGAAATGACATTCGCATGCTTCGAACATGGCAACCAAATGGTACTTTCATTCTCCATTTGCATTCAATGGTTCTTTATGGCATTTCCCTAGGTCAAATGTGATCCAAAGGAAGGAAAATACAGTAAGTGTTGTGAAATCTGTGCAGACCAACGTCGCTAATTTGAACTATCAGTGGCTTGCTGTCTCCTGTACCGCGGAGATGTTGTTCCCAAAGACGTCCAGGCGGCCGTCGCAACTATCAAGACAAAGCGGACTATCCAATTTGTTGATTGGTGCCCAACAGGCTTCAAGGTTCGTATCCTTGACAGGCCCATTTCTGTTGTCCTGAAGTGCTCTTAGCTCGGTGTCTGCAATGAACCCTCGGCCTGCGTTCCTGGCGGTGACCTAGCGAAAACAACCCGTAGCCTCTGCATGCTTTCCAAGTACGTAGTTTCTTTTGTCCTCATTCCAATAACTCACTCATCCTCAGTACGACTGCAATCTCGGCTGCTTGGGGCCGTCTTGGTATGACATACAATCACTACTAGTCACTACCTCTCATTCTGAACTTTAGATTATAAATTTGATCTGATGTACTCGAAACGCGCTTTCGTCCATTGGTATGTTGGTGAGGGTATGGAAGAGGTGCGTCAAGTGGCGACATAATTCCACTCACTTCATACTCACTCATTCACACTCATAGGGTGAATTCTCCGAGGCACGAGAAGATCTGGCAGCACTGGAAAAGGACTACGAAGAAGTCGGTACCGACTCGGCTGATGCTGAGGAGGAGGGCGAATATTAGATGAAAGTCTATTTCCCACATACTTATGTATTTGCCCACCAAAACGCCCATTCGCTACGATTTCTGCTTCTGCACGGGTCTTGCCCAGACTCTTTAGAGTTTTACTAATCACTTATCTTTGTCTGCTGCAATGACATCTACATGGGTCAAGGAATTATCGGAGTATTCTAATTGGCCCGGTCGACCACCATCTACGTATACTGTCAATCTACTTTAATTGTGATATCTACACCTTCCTTGCCCATTTTCACCGAGACGCTACATGAAAGTGAGCAGCGCATAAACAGACAAGGTAGATGGGGTTGTCACCTGGATAGGTTTTCCACAATAAAATCGGCCCCACTGGCTTCCATTTCCTTTCGGCTATGTGTTGTAAGTAATCCTACTGTTTTACAGCCAGCAGCGCGGCCACTACGAATACCGGACGGCGCATCTTCGAACACGACACCTGGGGTCGAAAAATATCACACTGGGTTCACTAAAAAAAATCAAGAACTACAAACACTTTTCCGGCTTGACATTGCATCTACTTGCGCCAAGGAGATAAGGCTCAGGGCTATGATTAAATCAGTCAATGAGATCCATGTTCCTGCCAACTAACTTTGGTTTCCCATGTGTAACATCCTCGGCAGCCACAAAGACATCGGGTATGGGAACTCCAGCTATCCGGACAGCGGATGAGGCATAAGAGCGAGTGGCAGATGTACAAATTGCCCAACACGGCTTCGGGAGTGATCGTCCTGGAAATAACTGGATATCTGTTCGCCCCCCGGCAATATGTATGGAGATCATGTGCTCACCTCGCTGAGGACATCGGATGCGCCCGGGAGAAGCACAATACCTTGACGACCGTTTTGTGTTGATGATGTGACAATGGCTTGTTCAAAACGTTCTGCTTCCTTCTGCATGAACAACATGACCACATATGGGTGTATGTTCGTTTCTATGGCCCGAAAAGGCGGACCTCGAGTGTTTTAGCATCATCGATGCCGCAATATTTTCTCAGGTTGTCGACGGTGCGTACACCATGGGCGGCTGGTGGGCATGGGTGATGATGATGATTAAAGGACGAACTTGGGAGAGAAATAATGCCTACAGCTGAGGATCGATTTGACATCGATACCGGTATAAGTTTCCCGAAAGACCTCCCAAGCACCAACCACCCCGGCTGTGGAATCAACCAATGTACCATCCATATCGAATAGACTGGACAATCAATATCAATACCGAACTTGGGGAGGGTAAATTGGTGCATTCACATAGCATCAAAATGCAAAGTAATCGGAGTCATGATTATGGTGTTGCCAAGGTGGGTAACTTGCGGCCCGAATCGATAGAGAGATTTGTGTTTGGACGGGATGCTGTAACCAAACAGTGCCTTGCTACGATTAGAATTTCGGTTATTCGAAATTTGATTTCCTGGTGAGCCGCTGCCTCGTTGTGTCGGACCAACCATGCCTCCGCGCAGACGCCCCCAGTTTACCCAAGAAAGTATCGACCAGCAACTTCAACAGATTCACTTGCTTGATCCGTCATCGTCCTCGGAGAATCTGGAGCAGCTCGGTCCTATAATCAAACAGATACATAGCAATCGACAGCAAGAGGCGTTCCTTCGGACAGTTCAGGGTCTTGTCGAGTCCAAGGATGCAGAGATCGAGAAAATATGCAGTGAAAACTATCAAGATTTCATTGCCTCCGTCTCCACGCTGTTTACGGTCAAGTCATACACCGATAAAATGAAGGACAACATAACCTCCTTGGATACCAGTGTTTCACAGCTTGGGCGGGGCCTGGTGGAGAAGAAGCGAACGTTGTTACAATCGAAAAAGACAGCGGCTAATTTAGATGAAGCTATTGATACAATGCAAGCGTGCTTGCGCGTTCTCGATGTCGTGGACCGTGTCGGTGAGATGGTAAGGGGGGGGAAGTACTGGAGCGCGCTGAGGGTCTGTCTACTCCACTATATCGTGTACGAAACCTCAATGAAATACATAATTCCAGTCTTTGGAAGATATACAGACTATGCCACCAACATCGTTATCGCAAACTCCGTTTTTCCAGCATCTTTTGTCGTCATTGCCCTCTCTGAGAGGACAGATCAAGGATGCAGTTACGGCATCCATGAAGCAATGGCTTCTTGAAATTCGCAATGTTAGCAGGGAAGTTGGCCGACTAGCAATGGAAGCCGTTGACGCTCGTGCAAGACGATGGCGAACGCGGCGGGAAAAGGATCCATTCCTCCGCACGAGTCGAATAGGAAGTGCGGTAGAACTTGTGAGTCACGAGAAGACGGAATGTAAGGGGCAGTCCATCTACTACCCCATTCCTAATTATTTTCAAAGTTAGTGTTCTGGACAACGACAAACTCCGTGTCGACTTCAGACCATTGTTTGAATGCATTCACATATATACCAGCCTGGATCTAATTGACGAGTTGCAACGCTCCTACCAAGCTGATAGGAAGGTAAGCGTACATCATCGTTGTCATATTACATGGCCTCATATTTTGCTAGGCGCAATCAGATCTCATTCTCCCAAACCCACTACCTCTACCATCCTTGGCAACCCTCACTCACGAAATATCTGGTTTCTTTATTATTGAAAGCTCTGTGCTAGAGTCAACTGGCTCATTTCGATCGGAGAGAGATATTGAGGAGTTGTGGGAAGGTGTTGTAGTTGGCCTGACTACTGCTATTGATCGCGCTCTCCGAAACGAAACGGACCCAGAAACCTATCTTCGAGTCAAGGAGTGCTTAATAAATTTTATCGTGACCCTTGAGGTGGGTGTGCGACTTCACATTGGCTCCCGCTCAGGCTAACATTGATTATCCGTAGACTTCATCATATTCAACTACTGCGCTGCATTCTTTCATCTTGACATTATTTGAAAAATACGCCAAACTACTAGAATCGCAATTCAGTGGGCGGTTTGGAAATGTGAGCTGAAAAACAGATTCACCTGCATCACAGCTCATCCTTTCCCTAGGTTGTTCGTCAAGACGATCATCTACCGATGCTGATGGAGACGCCCAGTGAAGTTGAGGCCATGCTCGAGGTAGTCTGGGTGAATGAAACCGAAAAAGAAGAAATCAGAAGGTTGGAGGAATAATGAAATCACCGTGTGCCATGTTGATATTGTTTTCCTAGGAGCCCATTACCGCTTGACCTCCCTTGGTCCCAAACGTTCTATCTATGTTGTCAAGATGTGTGTCGGGAATCATTCCTTCTGTTCGACCCCTTATTGTTACATAGCTACGGGGCTTCGTTCAAAGGTTTTATGCATTCGTTGATGGGGTTTCTCAACATCATCGCAATATCGATGGATTATTGACCACGGTACGTAATTATCATCCATCATCAACAGCACTCTCACCGTGACATCCAGTCGCTCGATAGTTTACTTGTGAACCATATTAGTGACACTATCGGCCAACGGCTTGCAGGGACCTCTACGCTCTCGCAAATTGCTCAGATAGTGACCAATCTCGAGCATTTTCAAGTTGCATGTTTGGAACTCGGGCGCTCACTCACCAACCTTCGGTCTGTGAATCTCTTGCTGGTGCCCCAGCGAATATACTGATGCGTTCTAGCTCTGCAAAGCGTAGTGGCACAATCAGACTCACCGCTTCCAACTCGTTCCAATCTACCCTCTCCAGAGCGCTGGCTCGCCTCACTGGTCTTATCACTTCTAAGCTCGATCAATTCTTCGAGCTATCCGAGTATAAGTGGACACCACCAACTCGCGAAAATGCCCCAAGCATGTACCTGTATGAGCTGGTTAATTGGCTGACCACAGTCGTGGACTCCCTTGTCATCAAGGAGGCATACAAAGATGAGGCGTATAAAGGGGCCCTAGCCTATATTGCAGAGTGTTTTATGGTAAGCACGACTTGGATCTCAACGCTCAACATCATGTATAACAAAATCCAGAATTTATTATTCGGCCGGGATGTGGTGACCATGAATGAAAACGCCATTTCCAATATCTTAATCGACGTGGACTTTTTGGAAGATGAGTTGAAGCGTATCGGCAGGCCACATTTGGCTTCCGTGTTCACTGAGCTGCGTTTGGTTTGCATTATTTACCCTATATTAAAAGTCATACATTGATCTGATACATCGTCACCGCACAGACAACATCTATTCCGCTATCAAACACTGTCCACGAGTACCTTGTCCCGGCAGTCCGGCAGTCATCCTATGGGGCTGTCAAACAGAAACGACTCCAAGCCCTACTAGAGAAGCTCGCTAAATTTGGTGCAACCCAACGGGATCCGGCGGCCCGGGAGTTGGCGGAAAGACGGAGGAAGGAAGCGGAAGCAGTTGCTCGACTATTTCCCGGCGATGGATATTGACCCAATGCAGTAGCATCGTAATGTGATAATTCTATGATAATGACACCCACACCTGGACCGGATTACTATGATCTGTAAAAATCCAACGAAGGGGGTGCACACAAATGCCACAGGCAACAGGAGGTAGAAATATGGGGAGGATGAGAGCAAGAACAATGGACATTCGTTTTCAAAATCATGAAGCGTGGACGTCATGTATCAAAGCTAATAAGGTATCTGGAAACGCAAGCGATCACTCATACTCTGCGTTTGATATTGGCGCTCAACCACTCCAGACCCTCGTAAAGACCATCCCCAGAAGTAGCGCAAGCGGCCTAACCGTAGTGTTAAATGTGGCAGAAAAAATGATGATGTGGGAACTGACCTGAATATACCAAGTTCGTTGTCTCAAACCATGAAGGCCCAGTTTGTCTGTAATCTCAGCGGCGTTCATAGCATTGGGCAAATCTTGTTTGTTGGCGAAAACAAGTAGGAGGGCATCGCGGAGTTCATCCTCGTTCAGCATCCGCTGGAGCTCCTCCCGGGCCTCGGAAACACGCTCCCTGTCATTTGAATCCACAACGAAGATGATGCCCTGAGTATTTTGGAAGTCTGCCGACACATGAAGAACACAAATGTGAGCAAATAAATGAGTCACGTACAATGCCTCCAGAGAGGACGGATTTTGTCCTGGCCTCCAACATCCCATACTGTGAAAGAAATGTTCTTGTACTCGACAGTCTCAACATTGAATCCTGGATCGATGTCAGAACTATGAGCTTTGATACGAATAATCGATTTACCAATTGTAGGGATAGTGGTGACGATCTCTCCCAGTTTCAGTTTGTACAGGATTGTGGTCTTACCAGCGGCATCGAGACCGACCTATTGTAACAATAATGAATGCTTGAATTCTTAGTAATGCCAAAAAAACGTTACCATGAGTATCCCTGTTGAGGAAAGGTTCATGATTCATAACAGGCGAGGAAGCAATGAATGACACGTACGCATTTCCTTCTTTCCAAACAGTCCAGAAAGAAGACGAGAAACCGAGAGACCCATAACTGCAAATGTATAAAGTAGAGAGGACGAAAAGGTGGTTGAGGATAAAGTCAAGGAGGTGGGCTGTGAATGGGTTTGCGTGTGACTTGAGATTGAAATCCCGCAGATGGACGAGGGCGGCAAAATTTGGACAAACACAACAACTTCTCCGATGACCCTTTTATATGAATTATTTAGCTGGTTGATTTCTGGATGGACACGTTAGCCAAACGTGGTCCTGCTAGTTGTACACTCTATCGCGGTTCCGCAAGAGGGAGTCACCAATCATCATCAATGCCACTATTGACAACAGCGCACGGCCTCGAAAGTCGCTGGCTGGATTCTGGACGACCGTAGGGCGAGAACAAGCGAAATGCAAGCCTGATGAAAATCTACCCCCAAGTAGATAAGTTCTACCGGAGGTGCAGTCAATGTAAGTATTGAGAACAAGAAACTATCAATGGTATATAAAATGTGTTGAAAGAAACTGGACAAGACGGTACAATATTTTACAAATTGTATGCTAAAAAATGATAGAATGGAGGTAGGGATGAATGGTAAAATTAACAGAGGGAGCAAACATGGTAAGCTGACAGAATTAAGAGAAGGAATTAAGGAGGTATATAGGGCTCGTTCCGGACGAGCCCTTTTTGGGGTTGAAAGAGATGGTAGGATGGGCACTTAGCATAGCCCTTCCGTGATTAATCTCCTTTGAATTTTGGCCTTCCAGCTAGCATAGAAGCCGTTGGATGGCGATGGTGCGTACTGGCAAAGGCCATAGAGCACAAGCTGCTCCTGAAAACCAGGGTTCGGCCATATTTGGTCACGCGCTGGAGGTGAGACGTGAATACCGAGCGCTCGATATGTTACGAATAAACCCACCGGCTCTTACAAGTTGCAATGCTTGTGTCATGTCAAGGCGTCGTGTCATCATGACTGGAGAATAAGTCAACAACTGTAACAACAACGCGTGATCAGAGGCTTACTATAAGCGGCAATCACGGTTGCACTTCGAGAAATGCCTTGTACACAATGGACCAAAACAACACCACCGCTGCTGATAGCCTGGCCAATAAATTGACACGCGGCGGGGAGATGTATCAACAGGTCCGCATAATCAACATCTTCCACGCGAATCCGCATGTGTGTGATTCCCGACGCGGGATTTTCGGCTGGGATTGGGTCTGGACAGACGGACAGTATATGAGTGATATTGCGCTCTGTGAGAGACCGGGATGACCGCGCCGCCATCAAACTATCAAAAAGGCAAAGTCAACATCGTGTAAACACAGAAATTTGTGGCGCGTTTTACTGACTTTCCTAAATAGAGCCTGCCTTCGATGATGGTGTCGACATTTCTCCAGCTCATTTGTCTTTCTTACTGTCTTGGTGATCTTGAGATAGATTGCTGATTGTCGAGATCCAGTCCCGCCCCCTCCAGCCTACTTGTATCATTACGGCGGGACAGGAAAGAACCCGAGTACATTCGGTCATCGTTGTTCCCGTTAGCGCCATGACTTCAAGGACTATCGAAAATTGAGCAAAAGACTAAGGCGGTGTTAGGGCAAGAGAGTGCAATCACAGCAAGTCAAAAATGGCGATGCGGGTGTGTGGACTACAAGGAAAATGTAACATGATCAAATAGGTCAAAACACCGCCGCGCTCACTTTGGCAAGACGTCGGTTGGACCCCGGAACAGGTGCCATTGCCATGGCTATACGGAATCGTTGACTTGACACCATTGAAAATTTCACTGCGCGGACATAACCAACACATGGTAAACGCGCCCAGAAAAAAATTGGTCATGAACCCTAGGGGACGGATGTTGGGGGTTCGGTAATTGAGCAACCCGGAAGATGACTCAACCCATATTTCCAAACCTTAACCAAGCAGTATCGTGCTGGTCTTGGGATGACACAAATCAATCAGGGGGCATGGGGAAACCTTGTGGATCTAGGTCTGAAAGATGCACGCGTAAACTGGCAGATCGCAACTCGTTGATACAATAGCAACACCCCCAAAAAGGTGAGGTATGTGCACGTACACGAGCCATACGATAACAACGAGGACAATCATAACATGAGGTACATTACATAAGCTTCCCATTCCAGATCATTTGTATTAACTCAAGCTATAAGACGTTTCTGGAGCAATCCGCCGTCTATCATACCAACCACATTGACTAGCATGAAAATCGACTGGGCTTCAGACGTAGGTGGCGGGTTTCGCAGCGACCCGGATGTTTGTTGATCCCAATACGTTCTAGTTCCGCGCCGACGGAACCCGAGTGACGCCTGCTCCATCGACATGGCATGGCTGGCTAGCGAAAATGAGAGGTACCCTTCTCGGAGATGAGAGGCTGAGAAGTGCTGTAAGTGTTACGGTTTCCGTCAGGGGACAGTTGACCTATGCTAGCCTTAGGGAATAAGAGAGATGCGGAGGGCGCGCGAGATCCGAGAGAGTAGACGGAGGAAGAAGAGGATGCATCAAGGCCCAGGACTTGGAGGGCGCCTGGCGTCCATGTTTAGTTCACGAAAAAAGCCGACGTCGCATGCTGTTCGCGGGGGACATCGCCAACGGCCAACCAACAGCCATCGGCCGAGTGGACATGGTTCAATTAATAAATACAAGCCCCATAGACCATCGGTATCCTCAAGGACCTCAAGGGGAAGTGGGGTGGCGAGAGGTAGCCACCGGATTACCGGTGTGCGTCAGCATTCTGGGACAACGCGAAGAGTGAATGGCCGATAAAGATAAGTGTGTGGTGCACACGTATTCGGATGGATGTATCTATGTTCTGTATTGTTATTGAATGTGTAACCGGTTGGGCTGATGGTATCGGGCATTTCTATACCCCTTGCCTGGAGCCAATACATTAGGAAAATAAGCTAGGGAAAGCCGTGGGTTTTGTGCCATATGGCGTATGAAAGACCCAAATGAGCATGGAATGTGGTCATTCATTCATACATTCAGTGATCGAAATACCCATTTGTGGTCACGGAGATCAGACCAAACGAATGTCCCGATGCCACATGTACTAATCAGGCCCAATCAGGAACTAGATAACGCATGCCAACTTTAATTAGAATTAGTTCGCAGGTTTCTCGGTAGAGCTTTGTTTCTCGGCAAACGCTTGCAGCAATGTTCTAATAACATCCCTAGTACTGTGCCCCCCAACTTGAGGGCATAACTACCGTTATTAACAAACCCCCGACAGGGCCCACTCGTGAAACTCTAATCGCTAGGCAGAGATCGAAAGACAGAGCCACCACCGAGAGGGATTTCATATTCGAGAGTCGGGGCCGGCTTTCAACTACTTTTCCCCAATTTCTTGTGTTTTTTCTTCCTTCTGCGCTTCTTGCCATGTCTGGTAGAATTTTCTACTCCAATTGCGCCATTTGGACTCACGGGATCGGTCTTGGGTGGACCGTCAAGGTTCAGTAACGGATGTTGCACACGGATATTTGAATTTGATGTCCCGGGAACACCTGGCCCAGATCCTTTTCGGGGTGATGTGGTAGGTGTTGATGTCAATGAGATGTCTGCTAATACAACATTGAGCGCCTTGGAGCGCGCCTGTTCAAGTATTGCTTACCTATAGGCTCCTGCTCGACACTCCGGTCGGTGGCAACCTCAACTGGATTCCCTTCGCTGTGGCTTGGGGCGGTTGATAGCGTGGTCAGTGAAGTGTCACCCCTTTTCCTCTTTTTCTTCTTTCTCATGTTTTCGCCAAACGGATCCGTCATGACTCGTTTTTTGATAGCTCCAGTTCTACTTTCTAAATCTTCAGTCTCTTCATCTTCCCGCTTGAGTATCATGTCCTCTTCTTTAGTGGCCTTTAGTTTGGCTTTGAGGGCTCCTGCTTCCCGCCAATGTGATGCAGCCTCTGGTATTTTGCTACCAACCCCCAGTCTACGCCGACTTTCAGGCATGGTGAATGTAATATCAATCGCCCTCACCTGGCCGGCCGACGCGTGTATTCCCTGAGCTCATTCTCGGTATCATGAGACCGTGTAGGTAGCTTGAGGGAGGGTTTGATCCAAGAAGAAATCAAATTATCTGCAAATGACATTGATAGATCGATTTGGGCTTGAAGTGTTTCCACATCAATCTCTGCGGACTGTGTAGCCATTGCAGCTGCAATTTACATCTGAGGGTGTCCCAGCTTGAATTACTTGAATAACAACAGCTGGGGGTTATTGACAAACATGGACAAGTCAAGGCTTCATCATGACCTCCAAGCGGAAGTGGACAGAGATCGACGACTCGGATGAAGACGAGCCTTTACTCGGGCGCCAAATTCTCCCAGTGCCAGACCTTCCAGATGACTTCAATGATACCCCAATGGATGGTCTACAATATCTGTTTACAGTCAGGTAAGTAGTAATCGCGCATCGCGAGTCGTTGAATCAATATCATATGTAGGCGAGACGCTCGTCAACTTCCACATGTTACTCGGGTAGAAAATCCATACGAAACCACTAATTCACAACCATGCGATACCCTGGAGCTAGGTTGTTCACGCTTGCTACCCTCGGCGGAATGGCGCACTCTGTTTGAAACGCGATGCAAGAATCTCCGATTGGCGAGTGTTTCCATCCGTTGAAAGGGGAAAGGGCATTGACGTCTATTTAGAATATGGCTCAGCCGACGATCCATGTCCAATTCGTCTCCAAATCCGAGGCTGCCCGACTCATGCCGGACAAAAAAGACCGCGACTTGTGGTGGGTGTTCCTCGCTGGGAAACCCGAATCAGTGTGGAACCCGCCCAAACAACCCAAACAGTCGAAATGGCAAAGTTCTATGCGTGGATTTGCTGATGATCCATATCAATATGAAGATGGGCAACCTTCAAACGAAGTGAACCTTTACGGCGATGAACAAGCGGAGAGCGCAGCGGGCGAAACACAGTTGTTACCTACTCCGTTCAGCACTCCACGACCTTCAGATACATCGGGACAACTAGAATCCTCGAGTAACCCAGGCGCTAATTTCTCACAACCTCGTGAACCATCTATGTCTTTGTTGCGGCACATTAATGAAGTTGGTGATTTGAAAATCTTATTTCACCAATTGACCTCATCTACAGCGAGCTGCCTTACACCTACTAATGTATTTCACCCACTGGATCAATATTTATGTTTCAGGTGATATCTCTTTCCAACCCATGGAGGCACATGCCCGATGGATATTCTTTCTATTGTCCCGAGTTGACGAGTATATCTCCCCCGACGAAATAAACGCACTGCGTAACCTTGCTCGCGCATGTATAAAACTCCTGAAATCGCTAATCCAGCAACGGTTGGCGAGGGAAAACACAGATATCGGCACGGAACCACCGTCGGATTCTATGGGTGAGCGGTCATGTTGGATCGTCATCTGCGCGATTGTAGGTACATGGGGGCAACGGGATCTGTTGATGGATGCCGAAGAGGCGCTTAAGGAGCTATCATGATGTCCCTTGATAGAGGAAATATATTTCAGGATGACCTCTATATTACAAGGATGGACCACGACGTAGGTTGTTTTTGTTACCCATCTTCTGGTCCGGCTTCTGAAGAGCATTCGCGAACCATCTAAATGCGTGTGAGTGCCCTTACAGTTTTCACTGAAAAATAAACATACGATGCTTATGATTACTGGTGGTTCATTCCATTCTGGGTTCTCGTTGCCCAGAGCCGCTTCATCCACCGTTTTAAAACCATGGGAATTATAAAATTTCACATTATCATTCGTGTCAGTGGAAAGCCAGATCGATCTCCTCTCTCGTTCGGCCTTGATGCTGAGGTCAGCAAATAACAAGTGCGCGGCTGGATCAAGGACACTGACGAGTGTAATGGCCTGTCGCAGCAGGGTACTTCCATACCCACACCCTTGGTTAGCTGGGTCAGTAGCTAAACATTCAACATGGAACATAGTAATGGTGCGGTCCCCGAGCGATCGCGCAATCGCAGCTTTCATTTTCGTTTCAAGCTCGCGTTGTCGCTGGAGCTATCTGTTAGCCTCAGGGAGAGCGGCTGGCATTGATATACCTTGACTTGCCCAGGGCTACCTATTCTTTGTAAATTCTTCCAGATTTTCATGATGAGACTATCGACCGCCGTCTCCAACCAGGCGTTCGTTGGGGGAGGAGATCTGGGTTCTCATTATTTAATTACTGTGACATTGATATTATTGGCCTTACAAAACGATAAACGATTTCCCTGCTTCTATCGTGAGACATATTTTCCAATGGATCCAGAGTGGTACAATCCACGCCAGGAGCATATTTTGAACCACCTTTGATACCCGGGTTTGCTTTTTTCCCTATGCGCTTATCAGTATATATCCGACCAACCCCCCGCATCTGTCTGGGACATACGGCTCGTCTGTAGCGGAAGACAGGATCATTCCGGAAGGCACTAATGAACGTACGCATTGCCGTCGCCGCGCGATGGACTAAACAACCCACGCGGACACATTAGCTTAGGTATCTTTGCACAGATAAACCGCAAACCGTAGAGGGGGGACGTGATTCTCTGGTGTCCCGACCGGACCGACGTTTTAGTGGGCATGTCTCCAAAAAAAAGCTAACAGAGTCGAACGCGGCGGAAGCTTGTTTTATAGAGAAAATCTAGTAGGCGCACTCACGCCGATGGTCGCGGACGCGCAGCATTAGTCACAAGGGTGCCCATTGGGTCCGCCGCTCAGTCCGGCCTTCCGAGTCACGCGCTCGACAGATATCTCGGGAAATGGGCGTATTGTATTCAAAGTACCGGAATGGGTACCGGACGTCAGGTAACTTACAACTACATATCGTGAATTATTCCTCGCTCATTGTTCCCAACGGTCCTGTATATGATAATGTACCATCTAGAGAAGGGATTATCAGCGTGGGCAGTTGATTGACTATGGAAATATCCTACCAGGCTGAGGATGATAGGAGGGTTGTGCCATGCTAGATTCTCGTCTCCAACCATGGTTACACCAACTGTTTCGAAACCGTGCATATGGTAGAATCTCACATTCGACTCGCTATCTGTACAAAGCCAAATTGAACGCTTGCTCTGATTCGCCTGGTTTCAAATTAATTCCAAAACAGTAATACTATGCGGTTCACCGTACATGGCTGATAGCTGCCTGAATAAGCAAACTAGCATTCCCCTGACCTTGAATTGCGGGCTCAGTGGCAAGGCAAGTCACATAAAACATTTCAGGCGCGCGGGAACCCAATGATGTCGCGATAAGCTCTTCAATTCGCTCATCAGTCTCTCTGCGGCGCTGCCAAAGGTCAAATTTTGTAGTAGATCAGGTGCGGGATCGTGGAGCGCACCCTGGCTTGCTCTGAGTTCCTTGGTTTGCGCATACCGTTGAAAATGCGACGTGAGAGCGTCCGCAGGAATGGAGATGATTCCTCGGCGGAGACTCGGGGCGGAGTGCTGCATCGAGAATCAACCGGGGGTGGGAATGCAATGGATGAAACCTACAGAATGATGAAGGACCTCCCGCTCATCCGCGTCAGACATATCTTCTGGTATATCCAACTTGTTACAAGAAATGTGACAAATGCACGGTCCAGGACTCTGATGGGCCAGGTTCGTTCCTTGAAGTCATTCTAAAAAGCAGTCAATGGGCGGTCGGTCGGGTTGGGATGGGAGCGCACAGCCCATAAATATCGGCACAATGGGGTGTCGGAAAACGCGTCCGTGCACGTCTTCCCCGCTCTCATGATGTGTGCTAGCAGATAAGCGTATCAGCGGGTGCAACGAAATCAGGGGTAAATTACCAAATCGCAGCGGCACAACGCTTCGTCGGTCATTTTGCGCTCGCATACTTTTTCAGTGGCTTTTAGTGGGCTTGAGAACCAACGTGAGCCAGCCATATATAAGGGTAACCATGACATGCGCAGTCAAGCTTTCGCATCAGTTGCTGCGGTGGGTATGGATCGGAGACCAAAACACGAGCAGAAACCAAAGAAATGAAGAAACCAAAGAAATGAAGAAACCAAAGAAATGAAAAATGAAAAGTAGCCACACGCTGCGGCGGATGGGGGCATGTTTTCTGCACCCTAGTATCCGGAAGCTCGCGGTCCTGAAGAAAATGGTTTGGTTAGTTTCAATTGTATCATCAACCGGGAAGCCTAAATCGATCGGGAAGGAATATATCTAGGCTATCCTGGGTGAGTGGTTAATGCCTCGAGAAAGTGGGTGTTGGTTTGTGATGCGTTGATGGACGAACAGTCATTTAAGGTTGGCGGATTTGATTTTTAACCAAGACCCCCACAAAGTGCGGTGCGATGTGGCCGGGAACTATGCCAAAGCCACAACACACGATAATCATATCCCTAACGACGCCCGCTGTCGTGTGGTTGCGCTTGCAGTGTCAATCCCTGCGAGGCAGCGCTCACAGATGGATGACCCTAGATACAGCGGATGACCGGTTGCAACGACTTGTGGGTCATAAGTAAGCAGCGGGTCATCAATTTGGGAAGGTAAAAAGTACATGATACTGGCCTCAGGAGTGCCGGGGGTTAGTTTACCATTACCTTCACACCATATTAAGATCCGCCTTTTCCTCCCAAATAGTAGACCTTTTCGGTGGTTCGCGGACCATCTAGAAAGCTGTTAGGTGTGATCATTAGTTTTGCATGACAGATGACAACGAACCAAACGAATGACAACTGGTTGTTCACACCATGCCTCGTTTCCATTGCCAAGAGTGGTTTCGCCCATGGTTTTCAAGCCATGCATGGTATAAAACTGGACGTTTTCCTGGGTTTCTGTGATCAACCACAGTGCCTGATGAGTTAGATCCGCCTGATATTTTTCGGTCATCTCGAAGTGGGATCTCCAACGAACAAGGTGACGAACGAGGGATATTGCCGTTTGCATTAGTGCACTGCCATATCCCCGTCCTTGGCTTGCGGGTTCAGTGGCGAGGCAGCTCACGTAGAACATTTCGTCAACACGGTCACCTAGTACCTTGGTGATAAGATTCTTGACCTTCTCCTCATATTCATCTTGACGCTGACACGATTGCAATTCGGCGGGCTGCACTGGAGATAGAGATAGTTTTGGTGCGCACCTTTTTCTGTTCGGTGGTCTTGGACATACGCAGAGCTTTCGAAATGAGTGGTCCAAATATCCCCCATAATCGGCGCGGTTTGCCAGGCCCTGCGGCCTTGGGCGGGTCTCTTGAATCATAATTAATCTCATACATTGACCAAGTGCAGTGGGCCAGTGGCCTACATCATTATGAAAGATCTTCCAGCCATTACCGTGAAGCATATTTTCTGGTAGATCCAAAAAGGAAGCAGGATTGTCAAGAGTAGACGCTCCATCATTCTTACGAAAAGGGTCCGTTTTTGACCCTGTAAAACTGTTACCAATGACACACGTACATGCACTGACGACTCACGGCCCTCAAATATCGGAAGAGTGGGTCATCCGCGAATGCATCCGCGAATGTCTTTGCTGCTCTCCCATTGTGGACTGGGCAAATGTCAGCGAGCCACTCATAGGAAACAATAAATTCCATCACCCAATCTCAGAGGTGTGACATCCCAGACTTGTTCGTCGATGGCCAAAGCTAATCCCATAGTTTGATGGCGAATGTTTGACTATGGTCAAGTTATAAGTTCCAACTGCAAGTATATATGGGGGATTTGGTGGGATGCGCAGTCAGGGGATGATGGGATCTACTGCGCCAGTTGACAGATATTCCGGACCGTGACCTCGCAGGGGGCAGATAATGTTGGAGTGGTGAGATAAATCCCATGGCGTCACATCGGGCTTCCTGACGGCTTCCCTTGTTATTTACCTGGGGTGCGTGGCCGTTATACATTGGGTGTTGAAGTATGACTGAGGACAACCTTATGTCGGAAGGAAATGGTTTGAGACAGTGAAAACATGTTGCTCGGAAGAGGATCCTCGCTGTGAAGGCGCAGAAGGATCTGAGTCTTGAGCGCCTGTTGATCACTGAAATCGCAACAAATGACAGTCTGTCTCGATGGATGAACCAAGGGTGGGTCCGTTGCCCGGGACGGTCGTAGTCTCCACGTCAGCCGTCCATGACCCTGACGGGATGATTTAATGCACGTGACACACTGCCCCTGGAAAAAATAATTTTCATTTATACTGGCTGATCGATAAAGTTGGTTTTTACGTCTTGCATCCACGTTCTTTGCCCTTCAAAAGCTTCAGCCTGCTGTGCAACACCCATCAGCACCTTTCCTCTTCCTCAATCCCCTTTTATTTCAACATGCGTGCCTTCACCACCGTCTTCTTGTCTTTCGCTGCCTCCACCTTGGCCTACCAGGTCCTCACCCCCAGCCAATCTTCCGGATGGACTAACTCGGGCGCACAACTGTAGGCTTTCCCTACCCCTCCCACCAACAAACTCTAATGCAAGTTTGATAGCCTTACATGGACCCGCGTCAATACCGACCCACAGAATTTCACGGCCGTTCTAAGCAACGAAGTAATTGCCGTTTTGTTTAGTTTTCAACCTGGGATTGATTCTATCCTAGAACCGCGCTGTTATGCCAATCAATAATCAAGTGCTTGCGGCTCAAATTAATGGCGACCTCGGTAACGTGTCCCTCAACCCACCCAGTGCCGGTTGGCTGCTCGGGGGTGGTTTCCAAGTGAATCTTGTCAAGAGCCCCACAGAGCTCGACACCATTCTCGCACAATCAGGCAAATTCAACATCACGACTCCTACTGGGTCATCTTCGTTGGTGTTATTATCCCTCGAAATAATTGTCTTCTCATTCGTCGTAATAGTTCTGCCAGGCCATCTTCCACCAATGCTAATACTGGAACAAACGCCAACACTGGTTCTACCGGCACCAACACAGCCAGCAACAGCGGCACGACCGACACGACCGACGGTACTGCACCACCTACTGGTGCTGGCTTTGCCAACGGCGTCCAAGTTGGTCTTGTGTCTATCGCTACTTTGGTCGGTTTCTTCTTGGCATAATACCCACCAGCTTTCGTTTTATTCTTGGTTATTTCATGGACATACATTGGACAAAAGTATATACCATATTTGCCAAACTTGTGTGTGAAGTAGGTATCATGGCTACCCTCGTAGATTGTTGACCCTGATGCGCCCAAATTTACTTCACCCGTTAATCGCTTCACCACCCGAGTTTCACATTGTCATATTTCGGCCCGAGTAACGGCTGGTGATGACCTTTCGATACTTCCAATCATGTCAAATTCTTATGAGCATGTCTTGCCCCCGAGCTGGAAACCACAGGTTACGGCATGGTTAGCGGAGGACACCCCTGCATTCGACTACGGGGGCTATGTCGTCGGAGAAGTTCACCGTGAGGCTTATCTTTTCGGCAAGGGCAAGACGGACGCCGTCCTGGCCGGATCACCCTTTTTCAATGAGGTCTTCACACATGTAGGCTGCGAGTGCGTAACGTTACTTTGAGCGCCTGAACTAGTAATTAATCTAACTGTGAAGAGTGGAATGGCACATCAAGGAGGGTGAAACTTTTGAACCTGTGAAGCATGTTGCAACCGTCAGGGGAAAAGCCAGACACCTACTTCTCGGTGAACGGGTTGCGTTAAACATACTCGCAAGATGCAGCGGGATCGCCACCAAGTAAGAACCTTGGAGGGACATGTTTTATCTCAACTGATATCGTACATGGTCAGATCAAAGAGAGTTAAAGATTTAGCCAGAGGTTACGGCTTCAACGGAATCATTGCTGGGACAAGGAAGACGACGCCTGGTATGTATATATTAAATCATATTGTGCTAGTTAAACCGGTCTCGCAGGATTCCGCCTGGTTGAGAAATATGGGATGTTGGTTGGGGGTATCGATCCTCATCGCCATGATCTGTCAAGCATGATCATGCTCAAGGACAATCATGTCTGGTCATCCGGTATGATCAAAATACAACTGACTCGTAATCCAGGCTCATTTCCGCACAGGTTCCATAACGGCCGCCATCCAGCAAGCGAGGGCTGTTGGTGGATTTAGTCACCTTCTGGACATAGAAGTCGGCTCTGAGGCAGAAGCCGATGAGGCCATTGATGCCGGTGCCGATATCATTATGCTCGATAATATCGAGGGTAGTGAATTGGTCAATGTGGCGCGTGGTTTGAAGGAGAAATGGAAGGGCCAGAGGAAGTTCTTGTTTGAGACGAGCGGTAACATTACCGAGGATAACCTGCAAGAGAGAGCAATAAATGGTATGCCATTGTTTCTTGGCCTTCACACTCATAACTAACAGGGCTGCCCAGAAATCGACATCTTGAGCACGAGTGTTGTTCATCAATCAGTTCAACATATTGACTTTAGTTTGAAGATCCAGATTCCCGAGAGCAAGTAGTGTTAGGTAGAAATATATCCCCAACTCACTCATTCCCGCAAGTTAAAGAGAGAGAGCGCATTACCTCCCAACACCCCATCTTTGTCCTCTTGGTTCCATCCTTGTACACCATTTATTGCCTCTAAGTTCTCCACAACACTTTTCCATTTCTCCGTAGAGGTCAATGGAGGGAAGAAGGGATGATCAGTCCCGAAAAGCATCCTTTGGCTTCCCACTCTGCGCTTAGTGATTTCCGTGGAGATGGAGCCTTTTTTGTATCTCTCGGACCGAGCTAGCACATCACTGACGAAGCCCAGTTCTTCCGCACCATACGCGACAGCATCGAGATGCAGCTTGCCCAAGTAGTAACGAGCATCATGATGGAGTCTTGATGCCACTACTGGATCATGATCAATGCATGAGGCGAGGCGGCTGGATAATTGGGGTAGCGCTCCACCCGAATGCGCAAGCAACAGGCGTAGTTCGGGAAAACGATCAAGAACTCCGGAAAGAATCAAGCGGGTGGTGGCCTAGGGTCCTTCAACACCATTATCCGATCGGTCATTCGTTCGAACTCACAATCGTCGTCTCGAATGGGAACCCGAGCGCAAGGGGAAGGACATGTCCATTGTCGAGATCGCCCCAGGCCTTTGCGTCGACGCCGTAATGAGGATGGAGGAACACTACCAACCCAGCTTTCTCGATGGCGGCCCATACAGGGTCAAGGTCCTTATCGTCCAGGCCGTTGCCCACTCCACGGGTACCCATTATTAAACCCCGTAAATGGGGTAATGTTGATATTTGATGGACAGTTTCTAGCAGAGTGGCCGTGTTTATCTCCGGGACGAGTGGCAACAACCCAAATCCATAAAGGCGTTTGATGGGCTGATTGGGGACACTGGGTGAGGTTGAACAGTACTCTTCAAGCTCACTGTTCAATTCTTGGGCTAATACGCTTGCTTGAGGTGCGGTCAAGAAGTCTAACCAAGGATTAGCAGTGCTGTGGTACGGTGATGAGTGTAACAATCAAATTGCATTGAATAATCCTACCTGACCACCGAGACATCAATCCCATGTCTATCCATAAATTTAAGCTTCTCTTCCCGATCCCAATATTGGGGCCCTACTGGGCGACCCCCGCTGGGCTCGTGATTTAAGATCAAGAGTCTTTCATCAACGTTGCCATCCTGAGTGGGTGTGGAACGAATGAACGGCACGGATGAGCGTGTTCTGAGCAAAGTCACGTATCGGGGGAGGTATACATGGGTATGGATATCAACTAGGAGTTTTGTAGAGGCCATTGGTGGTGAATGTCATGCTGGCAGGTTGTGTTGGTGAATTTCGCAACGACCAAGCAGAGACAAATTGGAAATTCGAGAGAGAATTAAATAATTAGTGCAGCCATAAGTGCTAGCGGGAACTTGAACATATTGAGCTCCCTCCCCCCCCTTATCCTTCAATGGACGCACAGACACAACATGAACTGGGATCTCTACGCAGTGAGGTGATGATTTCTATTTTGGAAAATGATAGCCTGCTCATTTAAATAAACATCTGATCAATAGGTTGATGATATGTCGAACCTCATTGCACAGATCCAGAACCGTTTGACCAACACAACGCGTTGCTGGCAGGCAGATACAAAATCCTGGAACGCGCGGATCCAGGCGTTGGAGGAACAGAATACGAAACTCACCACCACCAACGAATCGCTTCGCGCTCGTAATTTAGTACTTGAAGACAAAACACAATCTCAGGGATCCGAAACACAACCTCTAAATCTCATCAAAGAGCGTGATATCGCGTTGTGTAAATTGGAACACGCCCGGCAGGTCATCCGGGATCTGGTTGATGAAAGGGTGAATATTTTGTCGGATGCCCTCAAGTGACTGGTAGACGTCAGATGATTTCAGGTGAATACCAAAAGTGTGCAAGATTTAGCGGGTGCGGCAGATGCGAACTTGAGGGGCAAGGATAAGCGCAGTAGTTGTGGTAGCGACAGGACGATCCGTGTTGGAGTTCGTTCCCAGCTCGACGGCCGAAACACGCTTGAAAAGCCTGCTTCAGTGAGGGGGAAAGACTCAGCATCCACCAGCACTTGTGACACGTTGGACGGCCAGAGCTATCAAGGTGATGCGCCTAGTCCATCCACTTCAGCCGTTGTGTCGGTCGGCCCAAGTTCCCCCCAGCCAACTGAGAGAGCCGAGGATGTGTGGAATATTCATTTCTCACAACCCAAAGCTGTGAAATTCTCTCGCGCGCTTGCTTCATGGACGGAATTGCCCAGACGCTTGGGTCTGGATACGCGGGCGGTTGGTTTTGACTTGCTAATATCTCGAATCCAATACTAATGGTTTCGTGTTGATAGACCCAAGATCTTGAAAGGTATTTGCTTCTTGAATGATAGTAGCTTGAGTTGAGGGTATTCTTGGGTTGACAGTCTTAAATCCTCAACAACGCACTGTATGCGGGTTCATATTGCAAACGATCTTGCTTTCATCTACGATCCAATCTTCCTGGAATCTCAGTCGGCGACGTACCTCATAGACTGGGGTGTTCAGGCCGCAAATCAGCGCCTTACGAGTTACATTGCGCAACTCCGCGGTGGAAAGCCTGTCCTTCACACCTTTGTTTTCCCGGTGAAAAAGGCAAGTGTTGCAACAGTGATACCATCATCTTTTCCATTTATGTAGGAGATTAGGGGAAATGGCTTTACATTGGTGCGCAGACGTGGAAGATCACTGATTTATGGACGGTGTGGCCCACGCTGAGACCAAAGGTAAGTACTTGCTGGGCTGACCTTTACGAAACCGAGGGTAAACTCCGAGTGTAGTCCAGGCAAACAGTTTGGAACAAATTGCGAAGCCGCACAGGCGACGGGTCAGATGGGGGCGATATCTTGGCGCTGCTTGATGATGGTGACTTGGTGCAGATGTGCATCTACCTTGGGGGAAACCACAAAGAGACATCCGAGCAATTTTTGGGAGAGGTCCTCGGCAAACGGGTTCCAGAAACGAGATAAGCCGAACTCAGTGATGGTTGAGGTTGTGTGCAAAGGTTGACCAAGACTCAAATATTCATCATTGGCTTACACATACTCTATCATTATCAGGCGCTAATACTTGTGATCAGGGTTCAGGTGTTATAAAATTGTCACATGTGGATACAAGGGGTTCCCATCAACTCGATCGATTTCAGCTTTAAATAATTGCGTTGGCATACCCGCTAATAACAGATCTGTTACCATTTATTATTGCCTGGAGTGGGAGTGATGGACTCCTCTTGATTCTGTTTCTTCCTCCCACTTGGTTACCCCCATCTTGTCCATCGCAGGGCGTCGTCTGGACTCCTGAGGTTGACCACAACCACATTTCTAGCCCACCATGGATTCCTTTACGTTTCGACCGCTCTCTACGCTCCTTGTACTTTCTTTTGCCATTCTTTCCCTGATGCATACATTCTCTCACGGCGGCCAGACTGGTTTGCAATCACGCCTTGCAGGTCATAGTCTGGCACTAGACCCTCGCCAAGTAACCCGGACGATTGCTACCACCTCCACTACCACCACCACAATAAGTAGTTCCGTAGGGTTCACCTCTTCAAGCACCAGTTCCACCCCAGATCTGGATAAGGCGATCCCGAGCCTGGAATCAACATCATCTCCCGCTTCATCTTCGAGTGTTCTGAGCGTTTCAAATATCTCAGTGAAAACTTCGACATCGTCGGCGCTCAGTCTATTCGCGAGCCCGATCACCCGGACGGAGACATTGTACGTTGTTTTAATCAATAAATAATTCATGATAGAAACCTTGTTTACATTAGGTCGTCCTCGTCAGCATCCACATCCACATCCACACCCACACCCACATCCAGCACGGTAACATCCAGCACAGCATTATCCAGTACAGCAACATCCCAGTTCACCAGCACCCAAATTCAAAGCACAGACGTTTCTCGAACTAGTTTTCCCGTCACGATTCCACTTCCGGGACCAAGCGAAGTTTCGACCCCTTTATCTATCTCACCGCCCAGTTCTACTGTCAACGAGTCAAGCGGAGCATCCCGCAGCGGGTAAGCCGCCCAACGCATCATGCATCCTTTTTTACAACTGCACCTCAGCTTTTGGCAAAGCAAACCTGCTGTGGTAGGGACATTCGCTGCCGTCGCCCTTGTTGTGATTGGGGTGTTTGCCGCCGCTGGTGTTATCCTAGTTCGGAATAGGCGTCGTCGCGAAATAGCTGACGAAGAGTTCTTTGGGAGATTCCCAGAGCCAGAACTTAGATACACAGGCAATTTCTCAGAACCAGGCGTTGCCGAGATGGCAGCACAGACCCCAATGAGCGCACATGCCACTCATGATGTGTTATATAGCACCGCGCAACCGTTCGCTGGGGGCGACTACCAAATTGAATATCCTCCCGAAACCTCATACAGTGCCGCCCAGCATGTGGGGTCCTATCATAGCGATTATATTCAAAACCCACCCGAGGAGCGAGTGGAGCCTAGGACTCATCCGCTCGCATTGCATCCAGGTATCCAGCAACCCGCAGGCCGGAATTCTGGCTACTCTCCGTCAATAGACTCTTTCTATGGTGTCCAAGGAGCCCCGACTGCGCACGCAATATAAAATTTGACTTTGGGGTATATAAATCCACCACTGAATTATTACTTTCTATTTTCCTGGGCCCTGGGCCCAATAAGCTATTAAAATATCACGGACTGCCTAGATGTAAGGTCAGGAATGTTATAATTACCATGTAACTTATGTATTCATCACTTGAAATCTTGAGACTATGTTCTGGTGCCCTGCTGGGGTTGAGACCAGCAGGCGCTTACATCATTTGATTTGAGTTCCGGCTCAATCACCTAATTCATGGTGTTGATGTTATTTCGAGTCCCCCACTTGAGGGCCATCCCTCGACGGGAGCTCGCCACCGCGTACTTCCGGCGCAATAGTACACTCTCTACGCAACAGGCATTCCTAGAAACATTGCCTTCATGTCCCGGAATCACTTGCCTTTCGTTGAACCGGCCGCAAAACAAGAATGCTATTTCTTTGGCCCTCTTGCAGGTGAGTGGATGAATGCCCTGGTCAAAACTTCTCCTAATATAAGGATGTGTTTAGCAATTACGGGACAGCCTCGAGCAAGTCCACTTCGATAAGAGGCAAGCCTAAAGCTACCAGTACCACCTCGTTTATCTGAGCCCTGGGTCAGTGTACGCGCCCTCATCATCCGATCCACAACCGCTGGATCATTCTGTGCCGGCGCTGACCTGGCGGAGAGACGCAGTATGACCCAAGTTCAGGTGAATAAATTCCTCGCTGATTTGCGAGATACACTGGGCCGGCTGGAAAACCTTCCCATGCCTACAATTGCGGCGATTGATGGTCCTGCACTTGGAGGGGGGCTTGAGCTTAGCCTTGCTTGCGATTTAAGGGTAGCTGGTAAGACAGCCTGTTCATGTTAGTCCTCACTCTATTTACCTTTATATTTTCTTAGGAAGTACCGTAACAAAAATCGGCCTTCCTGAGACCAGTCTTGGGATCATTCCCGGAGCTGGTGGAACACAACGAGCAGCGCGGCTTCTTGGACCCTCCAAAGCAAAGGACTTAATTTTCACTGCCAGGACGTTGAATGCCCAAGAAGCACTAGAGTGGGGTCAGTGAATGTGAATTTTCAAGTTCAGGAACCCCTTCTTGATCCTTGGCTACTTTAGGTTTGGTTGACTACGTGTCTGACCCCAATTCCAGCGCGTTTGACCGCGCCCTGCAGGTGGCGGAGCGAATCTCGAAAAATGGTAGGCTTCTTCAGACCTCTCATTGAATACTATGTGGACACTTGCAGCTCCTCTCGCACTTCGTGCGGCTAAACAGGCTATCTCTAGATCAGGAGATCTTGCGCTTGAAGCTGGTGAGTATTCTGGTCGAGCTAATGCAGGCACCGGGTCTCATTCTTTCCCGTAGGTTTAGATTTTGAGAGGGCGTCATATGAAGTGCTATTGGGGTCAACAGACAGGCTGGAAGCGCTTCAAGCGTTCAAGGAGAAGAGACGTCCGGTTTTCAAGGGGGAATAAATCAATAAATAAATTGCTCTAAATTCAACTAGACATAGTAGAGCCACCCAACCTGGATGCTATCGAGAAACCCCCGGTGAAACCGCTTGGGATCGTAATTCCTTCGCTTAGTTTTGATACCTCAAGTTCCTTCATCATCATGCTTAATCGGCCAAAGCGGTCCTTCAGGCCCTTGTTTTCGGCGCCAGCGAGTAAATCCTCAGCTGTTTCGTCGGTGTCATTGAAGCCCTTCTCAAATTGCCCCCAATCACTTCGCAACGCCAGATATGGCTTCAAGAGGCTTGCGTCAATCCTTCCCAAGTAATTTTCTGTGATATAAGACTTGAGAATTTCGGGACGAACAAGGAAGACATTTCCCAGCTGGCGGATGAATTCGAAGCGGTCATGGAGAGCCGCAATCCCAAACGAAGAAACAGCATCTTGGTAAGACTTGAGATCTCTGCAAAGGGAGTGAGCAGGGTGTAGTTGGCAACACATCCGCTTGCCTACTTTGCGAGCATCAGACCACCTGTGGCACTGACAGGGAACTTGCGAAGATGCTCAAGTAGGAGACTGCAGGGGGATAAATCATCCTGAGACATTCCCAGCCATATTCAGGAAAACGAACCTATGGAAGGAAACCCCGATCTCGGTAAGGAAAACCTCCAAATTTTTTCCACTCAAGTTCTGCATCGCAGCGTCTCGGACCCGTTCAAGAGTTTCGCAACAGGCGATACATGGTTCAGTATTAACGCGAGCGAATGATAGGTCATCATTGCGGGGTTTAAAGTCACTCCGTTTCTGTTTGATTAGCTGAGAGCTCAACCATGTAACAGTCACTGAGCAATGGTCATGATGGACTCGTGACGCGTAAGGGGAGATGTACATACAATCCGTCATTCTTTGCAACAGTTGGTTGGCGCCAGCCTCCAACCGACTAACACATTGGTTGTTGAAAGCAACCATTTCTCGACGAGTGGTGACTGAGGAGTTCGCCAATGGAAGCAGAGCTGTGTTCACATATTGCTGCCAGAGGTGACAGATCAGATCAGCAAGACGCAAAACTGATAGTGAATCGAGGTTAGGTTCGGTCTTCGTATCCGCCGATTCTAGTTTCGTTTGTGCACTAATAGACTATTGGAAAAACGCGGGTATTAGCGTTCGAGGGTCGCACCTTTCCAAAGCTGCTTCGAGATAAACAGTCCCAATGGCTTCTGCTAACACCCGAAGTAGGGCGAAGGTATTTTTGGCGCTGCAAATGGGCGTGAGATTGAATTTCTCGAGGGTGCGGATGACATACACATCATTTGGAGGGCTGAGTTCAGCACACCGTCCGATGGCTTCCGCATGCCATTTAAGCATTTTTTCGGCCACATGAAGGCTAAGAATGCCATCTTCCTCGCGCACAGGCTCTTCTCCAGGTTTGTCAAGATTACGATCAGCATTGATCCCACCGAATCTCATCAGTGCTGCAGCAGCCTGAGCAGAGGTGGTTGAAGCACCTCCGGTTGAGGTCGTAGCGGCCGCAGCGCTGAGTTGGTTGACCATCCGGTCAAACATTGAAGACTTCCCTCTCTGATTTTTCTCCTAACGAAATATTAGCAGTGAGAATTCACAACATACAACCCACGTACATGATATCGAGTGAAATTAGCCAAGAGAGTGGAATACAATGTTCCCAAGCTTTTGCTCTCCCGATCGAGATACCTCTGCCCTTCCGTGTAAGGGACAAAGAGCTCTTCCATCGCCGTTTCTAGCATGGTGCTGACTGCAGCCGATGTCCCACTAATTACCGTCGGTAGGCCCGCGAGTGACCGACGAAATTCAACTGCATCGGCTGGGGTCCGAGGGGAGGTGTTAGGTAGCTCATATGCCTTAAGATCTTCGATAAGAACGGAGGCTTGAATATGAGAGAGCTGTAAGATACGAAGATAGGCAAGCTCTGAGATAGCGGTGGCTCTGTGGAGTAGGCGTTCCATATGCTGTTGTATCTGGGTAGGAGATCAGCGAATACTTGCGATTAGAGAGTATGTATCCTACAGATTGCGCAAACACCCTCTGGAGGAAGACCTGCATAACCACTGGTGGGTTTGGAAAAACGGCTTTTACAATTTGGGCTTCCGTATCAACCGTTGTCCTGATTTCAGCAAACAATTCTGTCATTCCTAGCTCGTTTTTGGGAGGGCTGCTATCGGGATCGGGTATTGTCTTCCACCTACAGTTGTGTCTAACGACGCACGACATTCCTAAATGTACACTTACAACACTGTGTCATCGGTTGGCTTGGCATCGCGAACACTATTTATGAAGAAATCGTGTTGATTCACGTAGACCTGTACACATGAAGCGCCTCCATTGAACTCCAATAGGGTTTGTGCGCAGTGCTGAAATGACATTTCAGTAATTTGGAGGAAGCCTTGGACTCTTCATACATGCATCATCTTTGGGTCCCCTCGACGATAACACCGGTCGAAGAGATGTAACATCTCTTTTTCAAATTTCTCGCAATACTTCTCAATGTTATCGCGCGTCTGGTACCACATTATTGGCGTGATATGTGGGCAGTCATACGACTCACCTTTTCTGCAGCGGGGAGATCGACTTCTTTGGCCACAGTATTCAAACGTCGCAAGAGAATCGCGACCTGCCTTCGACCCACTCTACCTTCCTTTCGCAGTGCATCCAGGCGAGCTGTATCGCCCCGCGTGAATTGATTGTAGAAGTCGATGAGATCACAAGCGGCCTGCGCCCGTTGACGTTCGATGTGTACACCCTCAAGCTGCTCCCCTGGTTATCGATTAACCATGCATTATAGCCCGAAGCATGGTTCACTAACCAATTCGGACAGCGGTACGGCTGACTTCATTCATCCGACTCTCCATCCCAGTAAACGAGTTTCCGACAGCCTGGAACCTCCACATGTAAGTGTGAAGTTCTGATATCGATGATCATACCTCAAAACCGCGTGTCAACTCTGCCATTTTCTTCGAATACTCTCGTTCAGCAATGCGTACGCTCTTCTCTGTTTGCTCAGTTTTTGCTTGGACTTCTTTGCGGACAGCAATGAGCTTGTCCACAGCCGCCTCAAAGTTCCGAATGAATGGTTTCGGATCAAAGGCTGAGGGTAAGTATTGTTGAGCGTCACTTGAGCTTCCGGGTGCGATATTGAAACATACGCCCGGGGTCAGCTTTGGACTGGACGATTAGCTTCTCAGATACAACCCCAACAAACTCATCAACTTCAAACTTTCCCTGTAAGAGCACAGTTAAGTCGAGGATTCGTGGGGAAGCATAATAATGACCTTGAACGCTGAAAGTTGAAGGTGTTCATCGATGTTAGAGTCTGGGTCATTTGTAAATCGAGACATGAATGGAAACAAATCCCTTGAATTTGTTAGAAGTAAGGCGGGTAGTTTTGTCCTGAAATTCGAAACACTGGCAGCATCAGACGGTTGCGGCCAACGAACGTAAAGATCTTGAATCTCAGATTCTGTTTGCTCATGTTGCATACCAACGCCGTCATGGCCACAGGCAAACAAACATCCACGCCGTCATTTTTCAAAATCTTTCAGGTGACAAGTCTGCAGCAACCAACATGGATCCCACATCTGTTCATCCCCTGAAGTCTTTGCTGCAACTACAGCTAGCCACTGATTCTTTAGCAGCAACACATGTTTTGCATATTCTTAATACACTCACCAGCGACTGTTTTCAACCTTCATCGCATTCATCAAAATGGACGGCGCGAATAAGTTCACTTCTCCACGCGAAGGATCCTGGTGGGCGATGGGCCGGACTCGTCCTTGCTCACAAAACGTCATTATGTTCTCGAAACATAATGATAGAGTTTGCCCAGAATTGGCTGGGCGTAGTGCTTCCGATGCTTTCAGTCTGTACCTACCGGGTTATGAAATTGAATTATATTCTTATGGATCTCCTCAAAGAGAAATGAACCTACCCCCAATCTCAAGGCCGCTATACGCCTTATACGGATCATCTTTAGCTCTGCAACTGATGTTTCCGAGTATCAACGACAAGTGTCGACTCCGAATGTTCCTAAATTCTCCACTAGCCTTCTTGGACTGTTGGATAAACACCCTAGTCTAGAATTAAAGGTGGGTTTGCTATTCGGTGTGCCATATAAGTCCATCTGAACTGGTATATTCAGGTTCTAGTATTATCCACATTGACGCACCTGATTCCTTTGTATCCCAGTATGCATAGAGCCTCGCATACCTCACTGTCGTCTATTTCCCTGCGACTTCTCAATGGTGGATCCCCCCATCCCACCAATACAAGCATCTTAAAAGCAGCCTCGAAATTCTATGCGACATTGCACTTAACCGGAGGCAAGGTTGGAGCTGCAAACTTGTGGCGAAAGTCAGTCGACGAGACTTTGACCTTTGGCTTGGGTGCCTTCCAGGCTTTGAGAACCACTGATCAAGTTGATGGCGGGTACTTTCAACCACCGTCTGATAATGGTCCTAATCGCATCACAGCCCACACGAATCCACCACCAAGACATGAAGGAGACCAGTATATATTGACAATACCCCTAAATTTGGACCGATTGAGATCCGCCGTGACCATCCTCTCTGATCTCCTCCAGTAAACATCTCCCATTCTATTTTAGAGTATTTCTAACGACCGATAGGTCATCCACTCAACGTCCAGTTCAATTACCCATCGGCCCTCTGGCCAAGTTTGGAATCAGCCTACTACGGTGCACAGCTGATAATAAAGTATTTCGCGGTCCCGAATGGCCAGCGTTGGAATTAATGAATGTATAGATGATCCCAAACACACATCCGGAAATTCACGCTATGGAATTGGCGGTGGTTCCTGACATATGGAAATATGGCTGTGATTTGATAATTTCTTTAGCACAATGGTGAGGATTTACTCTTTGAATGTTTTTTCATGCTAATCTCCTCCAGTGTTAAATGGCATTTGACCCCACATGTCAGTCGCCTTGCATCCATCATCTCGTTTCACTTGGAACAAAAACCCCGATCGTGGGCATCACTATTCTTGATATTTTCCATACTCCTAACATCTCAACAGCTTTATACGCCTGCCATTCCTACATACACTGGAGGCCATATTTACTTATTGTCATCCAGTGGACTCGTCCTTACTCATCTCCCGGGTTGTGAAAACGATCCTACCATCCCTCTCAATTGTCTTGCAATCTAGAAATGCACAAGGTACATCCCCAGTCGCGAGTTCGCACAAAAAGAATAAAAAGAGAATGCGCGGATATGAGGGTGATGAAGTATTTCGTACCAGCAGAAAAATTATTTGTCCTACCATTCATGACGGCGAGGTGTTGCTTAAAAGTTTGGATGGTTGGTGTTTCCTACTACTTAGTCTGAATCAACTGACGCACATATTTAGTCCTCCGACATCTCCAGCACAACCCAGAATTGCAACCAGCTATGGGATCAATATCCTCTCGCGTGTTGCTTTCTATGCTGTTGTCACTACCACAAATGGCGCCAGGGTCAATTTCACATGACCTTCATTTGCATTCGAAACTATGGCAAAAAGTTCAAGCTATGGTAATTGATTTGGGCACTGGTACCAGAGGTGCCATGAGCGAGAGCCTCGGCTTAACCATGAGGATCACCGGCGCTGACGGTGGAACTACTGTCCGTTGCTTGTTCTTTCCCGGAACTACCGCTCATTCCTTAAACAGAATTATCAGCATACCGCTGAGCTCCTGCTACATCCGCGTGTTCCGCCCCTCATCCGGTCAATGCCTCACGTTGGTTCACTGTCACTATTTCATGTCGAAGAATCGCAAGAGGAGACAGAGGCACGTGAAAAAATGGGTTTGGGGGTACATGTACAAACCCCACCCACAACGCCCGTAGAGAAAGGGGTAGAGATCCAGGTGGAACAACAAACCCTCCAACAGAAACAGCTATTAAATCCCGTATCGGCACAAAACCAAATAACACCACACGTCCCTACAGCCCCGGAAAAATCAGAACATGTTATACCAGCTGCCCCAGCTATGCTCAAGACGAGGGAAGCCCCATCCGTTCCTAAAAGTACTCCACATGTGGCCCCGCCGCGGCCTGCTCTCGTTGCTTTAGAGGAAGATGAAGACGAGGAGATGCCCGCTATAGACATGGATTCGGATTCGGATTGACCGTTGATGAAGCGCTACGCCGGAGGATCATCATATTCGAATACGTTTATGCTTCGCGGCCTCATCTTCGGTCGGCATATTTTCGTCGTCCGACTCCTCAACATGGGCGTCGACTGCCCGAGCCAGTTGCGGTATCTAAATTGCCCAGTAAAATTTTGTAAAATTCGTAACTAAAACGCACCTTTTCGAGAAATGCCTGAGCGACGGCATTCTGAGAATCCAAGGCACACGCCTGCTCAAAGTGACCTTGAGCATCTCGCATTAGGCCCGGGTTGAACCCCGACAAATTCAGTCCTGGATTTCGTGAATCAAGCATCTCTATGGTCGAAATAGATTCACTGACCTGAGTCCTGGGCCAAATAAAGCGAAATCATACCAGCATATGTATGCAGGAGAGGGTTATCTTGGTATGGAAAAGAGGGTAGGTATCTGTTCCGTGTGGGCCGAGCGCCTTCATGTGACATTCGAAAAGACCTACAGTTCCAGTTCATCCAAGGCTTCTCTATGTTTATTGGCTTGGATCAGACGCAAGACCAGCTCTACTATAATTGATTCGCGCTGAGGGGTTTGTGTTAGACCTAGCTTTGAGACCACATCGGAGAGTTGCTTACATCCGTAGGGTGCTGAAGAGTCATGGACCGCAGAAAATGGAATTGCTCGGAGGTGCTTTTGCCATGATTGACATTGCCCAAAAAGTAGAGGCCAGTTGTCCACATGGTCATCCAGGACACTTCCTTACAGCGCACGAGAATGAGCCAAGCGCGATTAGCACGCGGGATGTCGCCCCGTTGTATACACAGATGTAGTACATCGTATAACCGACGAATGTGAACCTTCCGCGCCGTCGGAGGGTGCTTGGAATCTAGAGATGCGAAGAGAAAGCGGTGATCCATCAGTATAAATACAGCCAAAGCCGAGCTTATTGTAGACAGTCACTGTAGGAGAACCGTGCCAAACGGTCCTGACATTAAACAATTATTATGGAAGACGATATAACATTCGGTGCGTCCGTCTGGGGAGCCGACACAATACATCCCGTCATTTCCCCACCAAAGTCACCAAATCCGGTGGTTATCCACCCTGCGCCCTCTGAAGCCACTACAGACGACGACCAGTTTTATGATTTTGATGATTTTGAATCCTCGGTGCACACTACACGAACCGACGTGGACGATGATGACTTTGGGGACTTTGGAGATTTTAACGAAAGCGAGACGACGCCCACTGCATTTGGAGGGTTTGTGGAGGAAGCATCAGTAGCTGGACCATCATCACATAGGGAATGGCAGTCATTACAATTGGAACCGTTCCCCCCTCGACTGGAGTTGGAATACCAGGTGGATGAGATAATCTCCCCAATCTGGGGAGATGATGATATGCATGGTGTGTCGACCGAAGGTATTAGAGAGGTCGAGGGAATTAACCAGGTTTTGGTAACACTTGAAAGGTATGTGTCCTGCCCAGCACAATTCCTCATTATAATTTATAGGATGTCAGTCGTGATTTATATAACATGCTAATACGAACACCTCCAACAAAACCGCCGAACTGGACCAGATCACGAATACGGCGACAGCATCTGATCACCCTTGGCATTCCTGTAAACCTGGATGAAGTCCTTCCCCGTGCCAACGGGAACCCTATGCCTCCACTTGAGATCAGTACGCGGCCAATGTCTGCCCCCCCCGGTCCACGCAGCGTCGGCCATCCCCCACATGGATCGACCACTAATGCTCAAAATTCGCGGAGTGGTACACCACAGCCCAATAAACCCCCAGCCCGCTTTGGTCCTAAACCCGAACTTGACCAAGCCAAAATCAAATCATTACTAGATCTTGACCTAGGTCCTTCTCCATCCTACCCATGTGATCCTCTCCGCTAACCCACGTCCAGAAACATTGACGATCCAACCCCTCACTATGCTGGAGCGACACCTCACAGACCTCCGAGCACAAACTGCCGAGACATCGTTGCTGTTGACTCATTTATTGCAAGCCCGTGATACCTTGCAACAGGATTCCGAAACTTATAATGGTCTCATCGCAGAACTGGTAGGCGAGGCTCAAAAGAAAAGCGCAAAGGCGCGGGTTACGGGGAAACGGGGAAGTGGGATGGGCTAATTTTCCTGATCAAGCGTCCATACCCAATTTCTGTCGTCATAGTTTAACCGGCCTGTGTGAGGTCGGCGGTAGATCAACTTTGGGGATGAGTTGGGCTCAGAAATTTATATGGAATATGAATACTCAGCGCTCAGCTGTTGCTACAGCAGGACTCAGACCTCCGAGTCAGAGTCAGTGTTGCCACTGTGAATTTCGGATTCAGGGTGTGATCTCAGCGTGACCGCAAAAAAGTGAGATCCGGTTTCCGACACCCAATCCGAGTCACCCAACTTGATATTGGCGTCATATAGAATCACCACAGGCGTGTGGTTGAGGGCGAGACACCAGCTATTCCCCGTCCTCAATTGTCCTATAGAATACCCAAATCTCCCAAAAGATGAATATCTCTCATCCCCTGCCGTCGACCGTAACCGGGGTCTCATTTTCCTTCCTCACCACGGAGGAAATCCGCCGGATATCTGTTAAACAAATTGTGAATCCCGTTCTGCTCGACGATCTAAATCGACCCAACATTGGAGGCCTTTATGATCCAGCACTGGGCCCCAGTGATCGCCAGGATGTGTATGCTTCGTTCGGGATTCACCTCGTTTGATACTCATTGGAACGGCTAGTTGTGCAACATGCAAACTCACCTACTTCACCTGCCCAGGTCACTTTGGCCACATTGAACTACCCGCACCCGTATTCCACCCCCTATTCTTTGCAAATATGTATAATCTCCTGCGTGGGACCTGTTTATTTTGTCATCATTTCAAAATGCGCCCGACTATGGTTAGTCTTGACGTTCTATGTTGTTAATAGACACTGAGTGCGTGTCAAGCTTCATAAATTTATTGCAAAATTCCGCCTCCTGGAACGCGGTTTACTGGACGCCGCGCAAGGCGTGGATGAACTTCACATGCGAGTCAGCGCCGGAGGGAATATGGGTAAGGAGGCGGAAGCTGGAGGCGAGCTTGCGGGGGAGGAAACGATGGCTATGCAGCAAGACAAGCCAGAGGTACTAGACGAGACACCGGAAGACTTCATGATGAGAATTAACCTCTTTGTTGCCGTGCACATCAGCCGAGCTCCAAATAGCAAACGCGATCATTATAAAGATGGAGTTGTGTATCAGACCCGAAGGGATCTAATAGCTGAGTTTCTGAAATCAACTATGCTCAACAAATGTCACAACGACAACTGCGCATGGTGAGTCTGCCAATTGACATTCGCATCGCAACGTCCTCAATTCCTACTTCAGCCCTGCATATACGTTTCGCAAAGATGGTCATACAAAAGTCATTGAGTACGATTTGACTTCAAAACAAAAACAACAACTTCAGAGCAAGCGCCCGGATGTGCTCCTGCTGGAGAAGGCTCGCTCGCTTGGTTTTCTCCCAGAAAAGAATAGTGGAGAGCCCGTCGATTCAGATGTGGGTATGTCAGATCCAGAGTCTGGGGGCGAGGGGGTGGACTCAGAGGGCGAAGGGGACGACATCGACGGGCCATCGGATAAGGAGGCAGACCCGACTCTGAAACTCCCAAGAGCTGCAAACGGAAAAGTCAAAACTATGCGGGGCCGCAACGAGCGTGTCATTGCACCGGAAGAATGCCGGGCACACCTCCGGCGCCTCTTCCGCAACGAAGCAGTGATGTGTTCTCTCCTCTACGGAAAGCATGGGCCATTCGTGCAGCTATCCCGCGACGGCTTCTGCTTTGCATCCGCCGACATGTTTTTCTTGGACGTGCTCCCCGTCGTACCCACGCGCTTCCGCCCGCCTGCGAAGATGGGCGAAACGCTCTTCGAGCATCCGCAAAATGAGCTTCTCGCCAAGGTATTGAACACCTCTTATCGCCTGCGCGACCTCAACAGTGAGCTCCGGGACGCGGCGCAAAAGACGTCTGGCGTCGACGAACTGGCACGCAGGAAGATGATGGGCGCGCTTCTGGAGCGGTTGGTGCAGCTGCAAGTTGATGTCAACAGCTTCATGGACAGCAGCAAAAACCCGGCGCCCATGCGTCAAGGTAAGCTCCCGCCCGCTGGCGTTAAACAGGACCTTGAGAAAAAGGACGGGCTGTTCAGGAAACACATGATGGTAATTCATCTTCTGCAGCGTTGTGCCGACCTGAGATTATGTGGGATACAGGGAAAACGTGTCAACTATGCTGCGCGTTCTGTTATTTCACCCGACGTCAACATCGAGCCTAATGAGATTGGCGTCCCGCCCGTTTTTGCACGAAAGCTAACGTTCCCGGAGCCTGTTACCCCGGCCAACTTCCATGAGATGCGGCAGCGGGTAATCACTGGCCCCCGCGGCTACCCAGGCGCGACTATAGTTGAATATGAGGACGGGCGTCAACTCTCCCTTGTGCGCATCTCCGTTTTAGAAAAGTCAGCTGTGGCTCACGTTCTTAGGATAACCTCACTATAGAGCAAAGGACCGCTATCGCGAACCAGCTGCTCACCCCGCAGGAGGGTGACCGCGCGTACACCGGGAGATGCGGGCTGTCGACGCGGACGCCCTCAGTGAACAAGAAGGTGTACAGGCACCTGCGCGACGGGGACGTCCTCATCCTTAATCGGCAGCCGACGCTCCACAAACCTAGCATGATGGCGCATAAAGCCCGTGTATTACAAGGGGAGAAAACGATCCGGATGCACTACGCTAACTGGTGAGTGCGCTTGCATGTGGCTGCGCTGTTGTTAGCCTAACATTACTTCAAGTAACTCGTATAATGGTAAGCAGATATGCTTCGCGGGTAAACATTCTGACAGAAGTATGTTCAGCCGATTTTGATGGAGATGGTATTGTGGTATCGCCTTTTCCCTGGACCCTACTGACACCTCGATAGAAATGAATATTCATTTTCCTCGTTAGTGACCCATGCATTGCCTCATTCTTCCTAACACTCGCGCAGAGAATCAGGTAGCCCGCGCCGAGGCGATGATGATCGCCAACACCGACAATCAATATCTCGTTCCCACCTCTGGGAACCCGCTGCGTGGTCTCATCCAGGACCATGTCGTAGCGGGGGTGTGGATGACGAGCCAGGACACATTTTTCAGTCGTGAAGAATACTTCCAGCTGCTCTATGGCGCCCTGCGGCCTGAAGACGATAATCATTCAAACAGCAGGTTGATGACGCTTCCCCCAACGATCTGGCGCCCGAAGCCACTCTGGACGGGCAAACAAGTGGTGAGTCTACAATTGTATCATCAGGGGATGATTTCGAACCACAGATAGATCTCCACCATCCTCAAAAACATCACTCCCGAACACCTGGACGGCCTCAACCTCAGCGCGAAGACCAAAGTGCCGGGGCACCTGTGGGGCGGCGACTCGCAGGAAGACAAGGTCATCTTCTTGGACGGCGAGTTGCTCTGTGGCGTTCTGGACAAAGCTGCTTTCGGTGCGACGGACTATGGGCTCGTGCACTCCGTGTACGAACTTTACGGGGCCAGCACTGCGGGGCGGCTCCTCGGCGTGCTCTCGCGCTTATTTACCAAGTTTCTGCAGCACCGCGCATTCACGTGCCGCATGGACGACCTTGCGCTGACACCCGCAGGTAATTCGCGGCGTACGGATCTGCTGGAAAAAGGGAAGGAGCTGGGAACGGAAGGGGCCATCGAGAATTTTCCTTCGTTGAGCGGGACGCCCAAGGGGGAAGTGCACGCTGCGCTGAACGTGCTGCTGCGGGACGTGCTGCGGGACGACAGCAAGATGGCGGGACTAGACGTAACGGTTAAGACGAAGCTGTCGAAGCTGACGTCGTCAATCTCGGACGCGTGCATGCCGGGTGGGCTGCTGCGCGCGTTCCCGCACAACCACATGCAGACGATGACGCTGTCAGGTGCGAAGGGCACAGCGGTGAATGCACGGCAGATCTCGTGCGCGCTGGGGCAGCAAGAGCTCGAGGGGCGGCGCGTGCCCGTGATGGTGAGCGGGAAGACGTTGCCATCCTTCCGTGCATTCGAGACGCGCGCGATGGCGGGCGGGTACGTCGCGAGCCGGTTCCTGACGGGGATCAAACCTCAGGAATTCTACTTCCACTGCATGGCAGGGCGCGAGGGGCTTATCGACACAGCAGTGAAGACTTCGCGCTCGGGATACCTGCAGCGCTGTCTCATCAAGCACCTCGAGGGAATCCGTGTGCACTACGACCATACAGTACGCGGAAGTGATGCGTCGGTGTATCAGTTCCAGTACGGCGGCGATGCGCTGGATGTCACGAAGCAGAAGCATCTGTACGAGTTTGATTTCATTGCGCAGAACGAGGTGTCGTTCGTCACGCTCTTGAACCCGCGAGTGATCACGGGTCTCGTGGACGACGTTGAGGCAGCACAGTACATGAAAAAGGTGATCAAGCGATCTGCGGAGCGCCCAAACAGAACCCTTCCATCTAAGCGCGACAAGTACGACCCCGCGCTGTCGTTGTACAGCCCAAGCCGATACCTCGGCGCGACGTCGGAGCAATTTGCTATCGCTGTGGACCAGTATGCGAGGGCGAACCCCCGGAAGCTGCTCAAATCAAAGGACGCTGACAGGAAGCTGAAGAACCGGAAAACACCCGTGGCGGCGACGAATTTTAGACTGCTGATGAACATCAAATACATGCGGAGCTTGGTCGAGCCTGGGGAAGCCGTCGGGCTGCTCGCGTCGCAGGGGTATGTTTTTGTTACTCTGATGTATTGCATATTTACAACTATCCTAGTGTTGGCGAACCATCCACCCAAATGACTCTCAATACATTCCATTTCGCTGGTAAACATACTTTTATCCCCCTCCCACCTCGCTTACACTCCGCAGGGCATGGTGCGGCTAACGTCACGCTCGGCATCCCGCGGCTACGCGAAATCGTCATGACTGCCTCACAAAAACCCAAAACGCCTTCTATGACCATGAAGGTGCGCGGGGGCACGCCCACCTCATTGATTGACACTTTCTGCAAGCGCGCGAGCCGCGTGACGCTTGCACAGGTTGTGGAGGGGGTAGAGGTACGCGAGACGTTACAAGCGGAGGGCGCGGTGCGGCGCACGCGTTTCACGGTGGATGTGCGGTTCTTCCCGCGTGTCGAGTATGAGGCAGAGTACGACGTGCGGACGGGCGAGATACTGGAGGCCTTTGCAGTACGCTTCCCGCTGGTGCTGAAGCGCGAGATACAGACGGAGATGAAAAAGCTGGATGCCAATTTGAAGAGCCAGATTGCGGAGCTGGGTAAGGGGAAGAAAGTGCGAAGCGCGCGGGAGGGAGACCGAGGGGAGGACGATGACGATGTAGACTTGAGTGTAGAGGGGAAGAAGGCGGATGATGGGGCGAGTGAGATTGGGGACGGAGATGCGGAGGACGAGAAGCGCGCGAGGCAGGCGACGTACGATTCCGATGAGGACGAGGACGAGGACGAGGACGAAGAGATTGTGTTGGACAACGACACGATTGAGGCGCTACACGTAGGCGATTCGGATGCCGAACAAGTGGTGACAAAGCCAGTTAAAAAATCGGGCCTTCATGCGCGGGCAGCCGTTGTGGCGGACCTGTTCCAAGCCAACCTACCGCCGGCGACGTCGTTCAGCTTTGACGAATCCAACTGCGAATTCCAGATTGAGGTCGGTGGCGTACCTTGTTTGTTGCTGATTTAACTGATGAGGGCAAAGTTCCGACCTGATATACCGAAGCTGCTATTTGTCGGGATAGTGGAGCGAAGCTGCCGCGCGACAGTGATTCGCGAGATTCCGGGCATCAAGGATTGTTTCCAGGCGAAGAGCGACGCGAAGCAGGGCGGAAAACCGGAGATTACTGTACGTCTAGTCTGTTTCCGTTCCCGCACAAGCGCCGATGCGACTACAGCTGACCACGAACGGATCGAATCTCCGGGGGATGTGGACGTTTGCAGCAGGGACGGCAGAATCGATTCTGGTGGATTCTGAGATTTACTCAAATGATATATACGCGATACTCCAAACGTATGGGGTCGAGATGGCGCGTGCGGCAATCCTGCGGGAGATGGGGGGCGTGTTTGGGGCTTATAACATTCAAGTGGACCGACGACATTTGGAGCTCATTGCTGATTACATGGTGTGGAGCATCACTTGACGCAATTCATACGCTAACACGTCCCACAGACATTCGATGGTGGGTATAAGCCATTTAATCGAAAAGGGATCTCGAGCAATCCGTCGCCGCTGCTCAAGGCGTCGTTCGAGACGACAGCTACATTTCTGTCAGAGGCAACGTTACACGGCGACTTTGACGACCTGTCCACGCCTTCAGGGAACATTGTGCTTGGACGACCGAACCTCACTGGGACAGGGGTGTTTGATGTAGTGATGCCAGTAGGCTGACTTGGGATGCACGTGAACATGTATGATATTGACTCACACGCGTTATGTCACGCGACGTGGAATTGTGACTAGATGATTTAATGTCACAAACTCGAACTCTACCACTGAAAAATGGGAGGTACCGGTACTGGCCCACTGAGTGACCTGAGCCGCAAGCGTCCCCGTTCTCCAACTCTGCTTAACCCAGCAAAACGCAGACTACTCGCAGACGACGCAATCCCTACGCGTTGCAGCGCTGATGACATTTTGCCGCGCTTAGCTGGCATGCGCGTCGTCCCAGAGCACACAGACCCGCAGTCTATCCACTGGCCCGGATTCTACATTTACATTGATGCCAATATCACTCCCTCATACAAACCCACCCCTCCCACGCCGCCCTCGACGTACGATGACGATGGCGACGAAAACGCACCGCCCCCTAGTACCCCCACTTCCCACTCCAATCCAATACCGAAAACGCCTTCAAAACTCCCGGGGAACTGCACCCCATCCAGCTGTGCCACCACAGCGCGCAAGAGACGCGGTGCAAGCCCCACCCCCCGCAGACCAGGCCGCCCACTCGTCCCAACCACCTTCGTGTTCCCCCCACCCATGGCCCCAGCGTGCTTCTTGGCCACTATGGGCGCACATGCAAAGGCGGCCGTCGACGTAGGTAAGCGAGAAGCCCGCAGGGCCCTGGAGCAGGAACTTGACGGGTGCGACGATTCAGCGAGTGACGACCCCGAATGGTGTTTCTAGGTCAGCGCACCCCATCGTACTCGGCTCGTGTGCTGATTTGTGTTCTAGTCCACCATATCCCCATGTAGCACTCTATCACTATTACTTATGTCTATCCATGTACTATCTACTACCCGAACTTCTATCCTTGCTTTGTTTCAGTCAGACTCCCAGAATAATCAAGCTTCCACTGGCCCACTCAACCAAGTTATGCCACGTTCCAGTCACCTATCAAACTCAAATCCTATGAGCAGTATGGATACACACACACCCAATCGATGCTGGAGCTCCGAATGAAGCCTTTAGGCTGCCCGTGCGGCCGTCCTGGCGAGGTTTCGGCTATTCTCGTGGTAAATTTCGGAGGACTTTGTTGAGTTCCAACATTTCGTTCCATGTTGATCGGATATTTTGCGGACGTGATCACGTGTTCAAATTATTGAAATCTACGTGTCCTCTACCATAACCCGCTATCACCACTTTCCCGCCATAGACAACGATGCCCAGTCACGCACTCTCCCTCACCCTACTCCTCTTAACAGCCAGCCTTTCGGCAGCCCAGTTCCCGTTTTTTGACAACATGTTCGGGCACCAGCAGCAACAACAACAGCAGCAGCAGCAGTATCGCGCACCACACCGCTCTTCTCAGGTCGACAGCGGTACGCCTTCCCCCTTCCGCACTCTCCTAGGCAAATAACTAACTACCACCCAGTATCATGCGCGCAGTACCTCTGCCCTGTCACCCTCGACTGCGTTCCGCTCCCCGCAGACTGCCCGTGTCCGGACGAGCAGGACATCAAGTGCGTCGTGCCAGATATGGACGGCGACGTAGACGAGGCTACCGTCGTGTGCGTGCGTGGCCAAAACGAGTGTGCGCATGTCGAGCGGTTGATGCGCCGCGGGGCTCCTGCTGGCACAAGCAAGGGAAAGGGGAAGAAGGGATCCAGGACATGGACGTAAATGATGCCCGAGCGCCTGAGCTTGGAGGCTGGTCGTGAGTCGTCAGATGGATCCTGTGAATCTGGTGCCCTTCTGGGATGGTAAACACCTATTATTATACAGGTTAAAGATATGCAGTGACATGAAGCGGAGGCTATACTTGTACGCGGCGATACACATGTATTTTTGCAGCTAATGTGCATGGGTTTATTCTAAATCCACCGCTCAAGTTCTGAACCAGTCGCAGCGCTCACGATGCAATTATCGTGGATCAGCCATCCCTGCATGGAACTGCTGCGTGTACGGATGCCCATCCCACCGCACCCAGATACAACCCAGTGGTTGAGCGGCCGGCCATGAGTATCCGGCGCAGCGCTTCTCACCACCGTGGTGGCGGCGGCACACCATTCACCAGTGTGGGGGTGTCACCCCCAGGGGTATGTATAAGCACATACCCGCACCTTCTCAAGCCATGACATCACCCACCCAATCGTGGTTAATCCGTCCCATCCCCTACACTTCAGTATAAAAAGAGAGTGCCCTCGCGCTTCGTCCGGGACTTCCTCATTCACACCTGCGACGCCATGCTCAGCGCAACCCTCATATTCTCGTTACTCGCCATCGCACAGGCGCAGTCTGACCCGTCCCTTGCAAACGTAACGCAGGCATTCTCACAGGCCCAAATCGTGCCCAATGTCGTACCATCCTTCAGCCCCGCCGCAGGTGTGGGCATCACCTTCACCGACCCAGCGAGCATGATGCCGCTCAACGTAACGCCCGGGGTACTCCTCACGATGGAACGTACGTCCCGTCCGCGTGCTCGCCCGCTTGCGTGACTAAACATCATCCGGCACAGAGACATCCATGCCGCCGCAGTTCTCCATCACGTCCCCCGCGCCCAGTTTGGTCGCCAACATCACCTACGTCCTCGCACTCATAGACCCTGACGCACCCACTCCGCAAAACGCTAGCGAGTCCCAGTTCCGGCACTTCCTCGGCGGCGACTTTGTCGTTGATCCCACAGCAGCGGATCCCACCATACTCGTGAACAGCAGCGCCGCACTCACTGAATTCTTCCCGCCCACACCCCCCGCGGGGTCTGATCCCCACAGGTACGCAAACATTCATTCCATGGGGCATGACCCGTGACCATCAATCTAGATACATCCTCCTCATGTATGTCCAGTCGGACGGGTTTGATACTATGGCGCCCTCATTCTTGAATGACTCAACACCACGTAACAACTTCAACCTCTCCTCCTTCGTCACGGCGCTCAACCTTGGCGAACCCATTGGGGGAGATTTTTTCCTCGTCGGGCCGGATAACAGCAGCAGCACAGGTACCTCTTCATCCTCGGCTGTGTCGGACACTAGCTCCCCATCGGACACTAGCTTTCCATCGGACACGGGGTTGCCCTCTGGCATAGCGTCGGGGCTCCCTCCCACGCCCACAGACAACCTGCCCACGAGCACCCTAGTCATTCCCACGCTCACAAACAGCGCGGATAGCACCGCACCACCATCCACACAGGCAGCCAGCGCGACGGCACACGGTCCCGCGGGAGCACTCGTGGCCGTATTTGCGCTGGTACTTGCGGTGTGCTTGTGACCAATGAAAATGTAACATGTAGAATGGACCACGGATATCTCCACCATAGTGCACCATCCTGGATCAAGTATGTACTTACATAGGCGGAACAACGGGCATGATACGAACTTTGAAGGGGTCCGAGATCCCATAATGGAACTGGAAGCTATGATGCTACATCATTCAAAAACAGGGTAAGCGATAGGGTGATGATAATGGAGCGACCCATAGATCGAATGCCTCTTGGCGTGGGCTGTTCTCCGCCTTATCTGCTGCATTAAACCTCCATGCGCATCGAGAACATGTTAGCTCGGGTGAAAAATGAGTACACACATGTTTCTCCCGAAAGCCAAATCCTTTGATCTAACAGTGATATCATGTTCCTCATGCTTCAAGCTGATGCCCATATTGAGGCGCTAGGTCACAAGGCATGAACGAACCGCCTCCGCCGAATTTTTAGCAATAGTGGATGATTGGCGAGTATTCTGAGAGTTCTGTCCGCAATAATATATAGGCGGGCGACCGTATCGGGTCTGCAGATCACACATCCGTCGGGTGTGAATCTGCAAGATTCTGGTTGAACTGAAACCCAAAAACGAGACTCGGGCTCGGGGCTGCGCTTAGCAATAGCGATACGAAGTACCCATTCTTCTGTTCTGTGTCTGATGTGCGTAGTGTTAAGCGCCACCAAAAGGCCGCGAGCGCAGGATTTAGGTTGACGCAGCCGATAAAGACTCGGACTCGGCCCGGTGCGGTTTAACCCACTAAAACACAAATCATAGATATCAATCTTTGCAAGGTATGATACCTTTAGGATCTTTTGCATTCACTCGCCAAAGAGCGTGGGAGTAGCGACAAACCGAGATTTGATGGGGGACGGGAGCCGTCAGTGAGCCACGGGATTGTGTGCGAGTAGAGACCGCTCCGGAAACGGGAAGTACCAAGAATTTAGGTTGGCCTCGAACATGATGGATTTGGGTGCACATCACGCGTATCAATAACGAGAATTATTGTTTTCGCATTGTTGGATTGCGAACCCAGGCCAGGATGGAATACGTGGCCCCCTGCTACTCATGCTAGTGAAAATCATACATTAAAATATCCCAAACCTGACATCGATGCAAACGGATCGCGAGTGTATGCGTGGGGGTGTCCCCACGTATATGCACCTTTCAACTTTTAGATTCAGGTAAACTATGTAGCCAGAGTTTGAGAATGCAGGTGTTCAAGGGCCAGGCAGGGGCAGAAAACGGGCACGCTGGGAGGGTGATCGTAGGCATGGCTGCCACGCGCGTAATTTCGCATTAATTTCGCGTACACACATACACGCGTGGGACCACATGGCCAGGTGGCGTGCAGCGAGGTCATTTGCAATATTCTTGTCGACCATTTTCGAGACTATGCGGCACGATGCAATCTAGGCCGAAGAGGGAATGAATCCCGATGCCGGCAGTCCCATCATGTCACTGATGTTAATCCGGAGAGTGTAAGATGCACATGAATGGATGAGCCTGCTCAGCGTTTGAGTGAAAACCCCAAGTCGAGTGATGAAAAAGCACACCAAATCTGATAGTTGAAAAGATGTATTGCTCTCCGGGACTCAGCGGGTTGGGAGCGATAGCGGAACCTTCCCTAGACTTTGAGCTCGAGTACGCAAAATGAACAAAACAGGGGAAAGCTCGGGCCTCGCAGAATCAAGTATTGTTTGTCATGACTGAATTGTTTAAGCATATCAATACAAACCCAAACACTTTGTTCTTGGCATATTCCATAGCAGACAGTTTGAGCCTTTCAAGAACTGTTGGGATCATGGCACTTCCAAGACCGACCGTGAGTTCAAACCTTTAACGGTGTTATTCTGACTTATCAATGTATAGACAAAACTGCCCCCAGGTGCCAACCGCATCCTCTTCGTCAAAAATATGAACTACCAAATCACTGGCGAAGATCTGTATGACTTATTCGGCCGGTATGGAACTATACGTCAGATACGAATAGGGAATGAGCAGAAAACGAGGGGAACAGCGTTCGTGGTGTTTGATGACGTTATGGACGTACGTGTGCACATTTGTCCATCTTTTGTGGATCTGAAACTTCCGGAATTCAGGCCAAGAATGCTCTTGACCATTTAAACGGCTTCCATTTACAAGAGCGCTACATCGTCGTCCTATACCACATGCCTGCGAAACAGGATGCCGCCGCCGCCAAGGCGGACCTCGCGCGACGGGAAGAGGAGCTCAACCAATTGAAGAAAAGACATGATATCGGAGATAATTAAATATTCCCCAGCGTTATATTCCTCTCTCGAGCTGGGAACCCGCTGTATAGAAGTTGGTGGTGTGCAACCTACCAGGTGGTTTTGTTTTTGTTCAGTACAACATATTTATGTATGCCAGCGCCGCATAGTTATTAATGATACAAAATTTGACGGTCATGTCTGGTTCTATGTTTCTATGTCTACCAATCTTTCATCGGGAGGTTCGCCCCTGCTCTACACACGCGGGGCAATATTTGTCGATATGAGGCGAATATTGTTGAGGGTACTGGCGGCTTCATTTGACTTTTAATAAAAGGTCGGAACAAAATTAGTGCGTGACGTACTATTGCCAACAGGTTTGATTGCACTGAGGCGGTTGACATGATGTTGGATGAGCGGCGCTAAATCTACAGGTTGTGAGATCGCATTTGATCTGATGCACGGTAAGCAGACGAGGATATCTCGGCTCTCGGCTATCTTACCTCCTCATCGGGCTGGTAGTTGGAAACATCGGAGATGAGCCATGTGGGAGGACTAGATATATCAATGCCGACGAACCAGATTAGTAGCATGATTGCATCTATAGGGGGAGTAAGTACATGCCCATGGACATTCTATGAAAAGGCGACCCACTTCTTGTAAATATTCCGAACCCTGGTGGGGGTGAGGTTAACTGGGGGTATAGATGTGGATGCGGCCAAGACTTACCTTCGCCAGTAACACATTGTCGAGAAATTCAGGGAGGGGGGGGGGTCTATAGAACCACCTAAGAACACACCCCGCGTTTTATACCTTTCGATTTGGAACACTCCTCGGGGTTGTGTACCGTATGGACACGCAAGCAGGACCTTCGTGATGTCAAGTATAGATCCATAAAATTTCCAGAGGCGAGGTTCCAGGATGATCGAAAGAAGGAAGATGGGTGCTAAGGAAGATTCACACCTTCCTCAGGGTGTCGAAACCCCATTACTTTCCCTGCCGATGAGAAGAGAGCTTGATAATATTGCGTGGGATATCCAAAGCTTATGGAGGATACCGTTTAAAGAGTCATACATCATTCGGAATATGGGCCACTGATCGTTAGAGTTCCGGGTGGTTTCGCTTTTAGTATTGGAGCTCGGGAGTCGAGCTTCAAGACTCGGACTTGAGCCAATATTTCCAACGCTAAAGTCCCGTATTCCGCCTGTAACTCGGCTGAGGATTTGCCCAAGATTTGCGCCGCTCCAGTCCGCCGTACAGTCCGTGTCTGTTCTAGCGCCGTGGTGACGATGATGGACAAAATACTTGGTGCATTAGTCAGCGCAGATCGTCCCCAAAGGCCCAGGCTCTCATGCACTGGACTGACCTGCAGTTCCTTGGTCCATCCGACTCCAATCGATTTTTGCCAGAATTCAATTGGGCAACAGATGTTTTGGTTCATTGAGGTGCAGAATGTTCGTAAGGACAGTGTAAGAACATGTAACTATTCCACCTAGCCTAATGGTTTTGCCTTGAAACAACTTGAACTAGCTCGATGCATGATGTCCCCGCTTTATTAATAACCTGGTATTCTATCCCCTTTATAAATTATGCATTCAACATGTCATTCACTAAATGGGTTATACAGACTTACCACATCCACCACTTCATCCAGTCTACCGCTCAGGGGTAGGTATTTCATTAATGCACTGCAGATGCACGATACATAGATTTGATCCCCCAACCCACATCCACTGGCTTTCATCCGGCTGCGTGCTCGGATTTGTCCTAGTACTAACGGGTCTACCCGGAATGGTATCCCAAGTCAGAAACTCATCTATCTGGAAACAGGTATCCACCCGGACGCTGTTCGAGAAATTTATTCAATCTAACTTCCTTCAACTCATGTCCGGATTATCGACGGTCTTTCTATCTTTAAACACGGTGTGTAATTTTTGGGTCCCACCAATGTCATTTTTCAACGTTAGCCAGCCTCTATCACAATCTCATGCTCATACTTCCGTCAGACCCCTATTTCCAACTTGGGCAACCTCGATTTCATGTACCTTGAGAATTCGGCGATCAATCCATAGTGCTATCCAAAAGACAACTGTGAAGCTCATTTATTTTCCGCCCATTTATCGACACTAGATTCTGGTACTTACTTGACCGCAATTCGACACTCGCCCGGTGGGTGCGCTGGGCCATCCTGGAAATTTATGCTTAGGGTTATCTACCGATGCGGAGATTCCAACACATCCAATCTTTTGCGTCCAAATTGACGGAGAAGCTAGTGGTGATGTAAATCGACATCGAGCAACGCTGGCATCTCGTCCTGGTGCCGTCGGCAATAGATGTAATCGCCAGTGCTGCTACTCAGCCAAGTTAGTCTGGCGGTCCAATCAGCAGCGTCTTATTCTAGCGAGAAGCTTGTCTACGGCAAGGAATTTGGTTGAAGTACCTTTGTGTAGGTCCAGAAACCATGTCGCAGCTCTCCATATTCACATGGGATACTGTGCCACCTGGTACAGCAATTACCCCCCGTTGGCTCTTGGCCTCGTGATATTCCCTCTAGCGCCCCCCGATTCAATGTCAGCTCGCGCGCTTGATCCCCAGTATACTGACATACTTGGACCGCATACCACAATCCCACACGCATCCTTCAAGATCGACACGCAGCCAATCTTTCGTCAAGGCGTAGTCTAGCGCTACCTCTAGGTGCGAGCCATACATGACTCTATTAGCTCATTACTACGCTCCCCGACATCACCATAATCATGAGTAAGTCCCCGAAGGTCAAGTTACCCGGTCGATGTGGCAACTACGTGGGGGGAGACAAGGGGAGTCACCAGTGACTATATGTCCGTCGAGCACGAGGTGGATATGACCCATACACCTAATTTTCAAGGGATGGTTTTGATATAGGACCCAGCGCAACTCTCCGTTCATATTCCCCAAGACGAGATGTTTATCCGCTTGTGATTGATTCCGGTCGTTTCCACGTTCCAGTGATCCGTCATCCGCACCTCCAATGGTTTGCCATTTATCTGCTGAGCACCCAGTTTCAGGCCTTGCAGGGTCAAGCCCTTAGCGAGTCCTCCATCACCCAAACCATGATTCATTTATTTGAGCAGTTTACCTGATGCAATGATTCCGACAACTGATGGGTAAGAACCAAGTGCAGTGGCCATTAACCCATGTTAACGGAAGTATAAACTACAGAGTAGAGATAAATGATACGCAGCCAGTAATCTACAGGCGAATCCGCCGGCGTTAAATAAGCTCGGCAGCATTGACGGGCATTTCATCCTAAGAGGCGATCAGCGACATAATGAGTTTGGTTTTGGGGACGACTGACAATTTGTGTGCTGTAGAATTGTTCTGTGGGGGACAATCAGCTACTGTTGGACGTGAGGGAAAAAAATGGCTTGACCAATGTCGCGTAGAATCCGAACATCTTCTACTGTGACGAACTGGGGAAAAGGTGAGATTTAGTCCGTGGATTTCACAGGTGGTCGTACATTGATGGCGACCCCTTTCCGCCCGAAACGACCTGAACGACCTATGCGATGGATGTAATTCTCACGATTCCTGCAAGGACTGGTCAATCTTGGGTCAGCGCTTGTTGTGGTGACGTACGCGGGTAGGTCATAATTGATGACTAGGGATACCTGTTGAACATCGATGCCTCGCGCCCACACGTCGGTGGTGATAAGCACACGACTGGAGAGAGCTTAGATATTGGAATGCAGGTTGAATAACAACTCACGAGGTGCCTCCTCGGAATTCGGCCATGATTGCATCGCGTTCTTTTTGCACCATTTCACCATGCATGGATGAGACGGTGAAATTAGATGCACGCATTTTCTCTGTTAGCCAGTCAACCTGGCGAAGTATTTTTTAGCCGAGGTGATCGAATGAAAAAGGGGGCTAACCTTGCGTCGAGTATTGCAGAAAATGACGGCTTGTGTGATCGTCAACGTATCATACAAGTCACAGAGGGTATCAAATTTCCAGTCCTCCTTCTCAACAGCCACGAAGAATTGTTTGATACCCTCGAGCGTCAACTCATCACGCTTGACAAGGATGCGTATAGGGTCTGTCATGAATTTGGTAGTCATTTCCAAGACATCATACGGCAGTGTGGCGCTTAGGAGCACGACTTGTGTTGCGGGGGGAAGATATCGGTACACGTCGTAAATCTGGTCTTTGAATCCCTTATTAAGCAATTCGTCGGCCTCGTCCAACACAAGCATTTTAATATTGCGCGTCCGCAAACTCCGCCTTCGAATCATGTCGAAAACACGTCCCGGAGTACCAGAAACGACGTGCTGGCCATATTCAAGTTTTCGGATGTCCTCTCCAATTGAGGTACCACCAATACAGGCATGGCACTGGACGTTCATATAGTCGCCAAGCGCCAACACCACAGACTGGATTTGTGTAGCCAATTCTCGTGTCGGTGACAGGACAAGGGCTTGGGTTTCGCGGACGGTAACATCGATGGATTGGAGAATGGAAATGGAGAACGTGGCAGTTTTACCAGTCCCAGACTGGGCCTGGGCAATGACATCCCGCCCTTGGGTAATGGGCAAGATGGCCCTCTGTTGAATAGCAGAAGGCTTTTCAAAGTCTGTTGAATGCTTTGTTAGTTCGGAATGCGGGATTACTGGGGAAAAGGGTGCGTCACTGTAAGCGTAGATGCCTCTCAACAGGTCCTCCTTCAAATTCAGATCATCAAAAGTCGAGATGACAGAGACGGCTTCAGACGACTCGAATACAAGTTTCTGCGCGGGTTAATTGGTTCAAATGGCTGAAATGTCCAAGCTAGAAAGTAGATACCTCGTCTCCAGCATTGATTCCAGCCATTTTTTTTTTGAGTCGGTGGTTTGGAGGAAAGGTCGGAGCTTGAAAGATGGGGTTGACGTTGGCTTTTCGACTTGAGACAAACTTGCATTTCTTATGGATTCTATCATTGAATTGCAGCGACAAACCCACGAAGAAATAGAACGTTTCGAACGAGCTCTCTACACTCTCCTTTCCCGTCCTCAGCCCACGCACGACAAAAGACTACAGAATGAACACAGAGCCGCCGACATGTTGGGGCGCATCTCGTCCAGGCTCGTCACCTTGAATAATCTCTACTCGGATGAAGACGCAAGAAATAAAGAAATCGAATTATTGTCTGCTCCCCCACAGAAAAACGATCTCTCGGAATTTTATTCCCGGTTGGTGAAAATCCAAGAGCACCACAGCAAGTACCCTGATACTGTCCCAGGAGGCTTTGACCTCGAACTTGCTGCTTTGCTCGAGGACCCAAATCAGGACGGCCTGGATGACGATTACGAGGAGGAAGATCGTGCGTAGGCCAGTCTGATTTCCCGGCCAATACATCTCATATGATTTTAGCTGTGTCTCTGCTATTTTCTGGTGAAGAAGCATACGGAAAATACCTCGATCTGTATGCAAATCATACGGCGTATTGCAACTTGAAAAATATCGGAAAGCGCCCAGGGTATTTACAATATCTCGATTCGTTACTTGCCGCGCAGAATGGTCTATTGCATGGCGATATCCCAAAGGAGACGCGTTTCAGCAAAGATTATCAAACGTGCGTCAATTATTGGCATGTCTTTCCACTATCTAGTCTCACAACCTTTTCGAAAGTTATATTACAAACCTTCATGGGTACTTACTCTCGTTCGCCAAACGGACACGCCCTCTAGTAGACGTAGATTCGCAGCAGAAGGAGGCGGATGAGGAGTTTAATCAGAAGTGGGAGGCCCAAGAAATTCCTGGCTGGGACCAAGACACCAGTAAATCTAAAGCGACGAATGGAGATGCTGAATTGGGAATTTGGTGCTCGGCATGTAGGTACTCTAAATGGAGATTCAACAAACCCTCATCCCATACATTTAGGCCAGAAACAATATTCGAAACAGACTGTATATGATGCTCATTTGAAATCCAAAAAGCACATCAAGGCTGTCGCGAAAGAAGCACAATCTGGCACAGCACCTGCAAATCCCAATGGTTCATCTGCCCCCACCGCTCCATCCGCAAATAATGCCTCTCATTCATCTGCTAAGATTCGTACTCGCACATCAGCTCGTTTTACCTATCTATCCACTTCACTTCTCGTTTCGCTTGTCCCCACACTCGGCGAAACAAAATCCAATGTAGAACGTAGGTTCTCGCTCACGGCTCGTGAGCGTGAACAGGAGCTGCTCGAACAATCAAATCCTACGCCAGCGCCTCCAGTGCCCTCGGGGGATGCCGGGGCAGAAGAGGAAGAGGAAGAGGAAGAACGCATTTATAACCCTCTAAAACTGCCACTGGGGTGGGACGGCAAGCCTATCCCCTACTGGCTCTACAAGCTCCACGGGCTTGGTGTTGAGTATAGATGTGAAATTTGTTCCGACCATGTGTACATGGGAAGGTAGGCCCTTACTTACTACGATGCTGGCTTTTTTGACGTGGTGATCCCAGGAAAAACTTTGATCGACATTTCCAAGTAAGAGCCTGAGCCATGTTTTAACTGACGTCGCTAAATATTCTTCAGGAATCGCGGCACGCCTTCGGTATGCGTGCTCTTGGGCTGCCAAATACAAAACACTTCCACGAAATCACGAAAATCGAAGATGCCTTATCCCGTATGCTCTTTCAATGCCTCCAGCAACTTGAGCTAATTGTATATCACCAGTTGCCGAAAAGCTTAAGCAAGAGGGAAGACACGAGATCTTTGAACAGGAGACCATGGAGGAGCTTGAGGATGACGAGGGTAACGTTTACAACCGCAAAACTTACGAGGATCTCAAGAAGCAAGGGTTGATATAAATGTCCCTTGGGCTGTGGCGCTGCCTTCATTATCATGTCTAATCATTCAATTAGTTATCCCCATCCTTGTCCATCCTTTATCCCTGCTCTTCTGATGCTCCAACCGTTCTCTGTGATCGGGGAGGTGGTGGCGGTGGGGGCTTTCGCATTGCTTGCACAGGGATAATTGGTGTTTGTAATGAGAGAGCATCTGTATACAGTTCCTCGTCAGATGACGACGGAGATGATGACAGGGGTGATTCGTCAGGAGAGTCAAAAGGATTGCCCCGTCTCGGAGAAAGGGCTTTGAGTTCTGAAATGGGAATGACACCCCCAGGGCGTTCTGAAGACAAATAAATCAGTGCCAACCACCTACACGACCGTCATTATGTATACCTGGTGTATCCCACCACGCTGTCTCTTCCGTACTAGGCGGTGGCACTGGGGAACAGTTGAGAATATTATCAGGGTTATTTGCAATGACGCTCACGTTCAATAAAGTCGGCTGGTAGTGTCAGCAAGGCTAGTTTTTCGTCTAATTTTTCTCCGGGGTTCGTGGAAAGGACACTCTCCAGCAACAGCCGCGATAAAGCTGCCCGTTTCACTGAATCAATAATGCGGACTTCTCCCTTGAAAATTGCGAACACTGATTAAAATATTCAAGATTGATTATGGTAGTGGAGCAGATGGAAGCTAATACCTGGTCTATGATCTGAGCCTCGTAGCTCGCATCGGGAGTATACAGAGAGGTCGAGCTGTGTTCCACGGTACAATATTCGATCTGGTACAACGTTAGAACGGAGTAAAACACTGAGCTGAACGACCTGCCAGTCCACGCTGGTATTCTCATTTTTTCGCTGGTGTCGTAGTTGTCTGTTCCTACGTCATATCTGTATGTGGGGCGGAACAGAATTGGCCCTTCCTCATAACCCGCGAAAGCAGCACCTGCGTCGATCACTTGTTTCAGCTTGATAAAAATTAACAATGAGAATAGCATTCAATCATTACACATATACCCTCACCTGGTCAGCAGACAGTAGCGCATCGAGGTCATCCGCCTCCGCGAAAACTCGAACAGTTGCGTTGCCAAGGTCAATGCGGTAGTTTGTATCTGCTAGCCAAATGACGTTCCTAGTTCGAATCAAGTTTACCTTCTTGCACGAAGCAACGTTCACAAAAAAACAGACTCATGATTCGCAATTGTTTTTCCTCTTTGAAATTGGAGGCCGTTGATAATTGTCCGGTAATCGGCGTTGCGCTCCTCAATATTCGAGTGTCCGGCAGCAAGATGGGCTGTCAGAAAACAAAAGCTGGTGTCGCAATATTCAAGACGGATCCCTACGGCCCCTTTGTTACCTGACATTCCTCGGAGGCCGGTCTGTGATTGTGAACCTGTGAATAAACAAGCATTGTTGAGGCCTACCTTGCGTGTGGCAGCTTCCACATTCCGAATCACGGCGGTCAGCTCGGATTTGACCAGCAGAAGTAGGGCAGTCCCAACCAGCTATTATGTAGTGAGAATGTGAATAGGACTGTGGTCGTCGCAATACCTGCTCGCTTCTAAGCAAGACGTAATTGCATTTCTTATTGGGACGTTTATCGAGCGTTTCTAAGATCCTTGCTTCCCAGACACGCCTGTGGTAGCCTATCAAAAGCTAATTAAACATTGAAAGAATCACGGACCTTTTTTCAGGATCGGTTTGTACTATTTGCTGTGCCGTCAATGGCACGATTTCTTGAAACCCAAGAACAAACAGGTCGGGCCTTCAAATAAATGAAAACAGAGAAAATAATAGCTAGGGGCATTGCTACATACTCAGTCGCGCCTTAATCGGCATTAGCCAGCGGGGGGAAACAAGGGCGGAATGAGGACGTACTTTCAGGGGGGAACAGCCATGGAAGGAGGGATTCCGACGGAGGCTTTTATGGCAGAAGACTTAGAAAACTTTCGTTACTTTGTTGTACACCTAACGTACCCGCCCGTTAAGGTTCCATGTGCCAATGAATATTGTACACCGTTTTGTGGTGGAATATTCGGGTAATCTGCGTTGATATTAGTCATGGCTATGAGCAACAAGGTGACGCAAAAACCGTTGTTGCAACACAGCACGAACGGAATCATGAATAGGATTGAATATAGTGATGGATTTCTGATTGCTCAAATTCCCCTGAATCGATGTGAGAACTGGTATACGGGGGTAGTAACATAAAAATACCAGGAACATATCGATGGCAGTCTGTTTACCCTTGTCTTGAAAATTATTAATATATGCCCGGGAAACACTTTTTGTAGCGTCCGACAGGACGCCTTCGACATTGAATGAGTAATATATGACAAAGGCCAGGAAGGGAGGCTTACCTGCCAACGTCCTCTTTCCGCTTCGAGTGAAGCTAGTATTCAGGGCACCCGTTCCTGCATAAATTTTCGAGAGCGCATCGCCATTTTCGGCCCAGAGCTCTCGATGCTGTGTCGAAAGAGCGACAGATTGAACCCATTCCCGGCGAACTAGGAGAAGGTACTGCTCGAGCGTGATTCGAGACAAGATATCTTGAACAAAATTTGTCCGATCTAAACTGCATAAAAAGCGGAGTCAGATCGATAGAGTTGTGGTGCGATGACGAACCAGTCGAGGCAATTTGTTCTGAAGACACCCTTTTGGTCTGTAACTATCTCATCAGAGCTTGCATCACACATTGCAAACCCAAATCGATCCACATGATCCACAATATTTTCCATGCGCCTGTAGGGATGTTAAGCAATTCCGCAATCAGCCCAAAGAGACAATCCTGCCTAAAATCCCGAATGACACTATCATGGCCCCCAATTCGGACGGCGTTATGAAAATCGTAGTGGGTGATACCAAGATCATCCCCCAATGCGCTTTGTGCAATTTTGAGGTGACGAGCATAGGCATTGGTGAGGGATGCCTCATTTTCTTTCGTACCGAGTAGATTGATTGCATGGGCAGCCCCGTATTCTTCCATCAAATGCGCAAAATGACGCTCAAACGCCGGCTGTGATCCCTGTGGGCGCGTTATTTGAATGCGGTGGCCGAAGGTCTGCAGCCCTTGTTGTTCCCAAAATACTGATTTTTTTTTTCAAAAGTAGACTCATACTCAAGATAAAGTACATACATGGGACACTGCCACGGACTTGTACATAACTAACACAATGCTGCTCGGTGCTGAAAATGGTTTCCGTCTAATGCTCGCCTTAATATGACAGGTGAATTGGTAGGGAACGACCTACCTCGACGAAATTGGCGCAATTCCCGTCGTCGTCAACGCCCCGAGTATTGAACCGGGTTCCAGCCCGCTTCCAACCAAGGCGAGAGATCAGGGAGAGAGTGGCAATGGTTGGTGAACCATCCGTTGGTGGAGCTGGTAATGCCATCTTGGAAAGCCCAACATACCCTTGGATGGCCAACATCTGAACATATTCAGGAGTTAATCGTGTGCGCAACCCAATCAACATACTATAAATTGGCATGCGTCAAGTTCCATGCGCTCACTGGGATCAAGGCGTTCACGAAAATCAAGGAGACCTCTGACAATGTATTCGTTCCATACGAATCGTTCGTCAAATGTCGCTGTGTCTTGAATAGAATTGCTATCTCGGGAAAGCCGGATGGAAAGCCGTGAAGAAATATCCCACGGCGCGTTGAACGCATAATAGAAGGACCCTGACGATAGTATCTTTGTCAGTGGGAGACAAGGGTGCTCGAAAACTTGAGTTGTTCCAGATGATGGGTTGTATGTGTCTCTGTTAAGTGCTGAATCGAGCGCATCCGAATTAGGGAACGCATCGGCAGTGATGAGTGCATCATCCCATGCCGAGGATGTAAGACTACAGAATAAAACTTCGTGTATCCGCGCGACCGATTCGGGAGTTGATGCGGACGGTCGTGTGTTGCCAACCTCTGTCGCGCTGGTAACAATTGCCAGAAATATATCTATGGCCCTGATATGAATGTGCTGCAAAAATTACCAGTACCAAAACACACCATTGTCCACACCAATTAATCCAAGGCAACCTTTGACCACCCTACTGGTTAACCGCACAAGATTGGCAAGGTCAACGTCATCCTTTGGTAGAAACTCCACTCTAGCCTGTGAAGTGTTTTCTCCAGGTCGGAATACAAGAGCCCTGGCAACTTTCTCGTCGTTCGGGCTAGTGATTAGATACAAAACTCGAGGATTGTTGCTCAGGTACAGATGCATTGGTCAATGCCAGATATTACTTGAACGCGTCTCAATGTCTGGCACATAATTTGGCGGCCCCTTCTGGACCTAACAAACAATAGATTTGTTGATGCTTGGCGCGGAAGCAACTGCCAATTTTTGGAAATGCGTTGGGAATAATCAATGGTGTCTCAAATGGTGTTGTGTTCCTAAAACTCAACCAGTACTTACAGGATTATGAAACACGGCCTGGATGGCCAGAATATATTTACCAAAAACATTCAATGCGATGTTGGATAGCCCAAGTTATTAAGTGTGGTAAACCCCAACCCTAACACTCTCACCCCGCCCAACAAATTTAAATTTATTTGACTCCTGAGCGCCGGGTCACGGTTATGCTCTTTCGATCCAGGATTCAACTTGCTCGTCGTTATCGGTATGCCTTCACAGCGACCAAGCACTCCCCCGCTTCAGTGCTCCAACAGCACCTCTTCTCTCGCTCCCTCGCTCCCCTCAACTTCTGAGGCGCACGGCAGCTCACAGTATGGTGTGCCATTTCAGCCAGCGACCGACCAGAAGAGGGCTGCCCGTCGTAGTCTCAATCTTCTCGGGAAAATACCGAAAGATGTGGGTGATTAGCATGCATCATGACTAGTTGTGTTATCATTATCGTTGTGCCTAACACGTGTCCCCTCCCTGTAGTTCTCCTCGTTGATTCGTTCTCACAGCACCTCTCACCGTGAAGTTGTGAGTTTTTTCTTCTGCTTTGGCTGAGATTCCGTCGGGACATCTGGGATATCATGGTCTAATTCGTCTCTAGTCTCACAGAAGGCCCAACCACCAAGGCGATGTGCAGCAAGACTTGAACATGCCTTCTTCATGTGTCGACGATGAAAGACCTTCCCGGAAGTCAAGAACAGAGAACCGCGTATGTCTACATGTCCAAGACGTTCGCTCAATAGGCTCACTTGAATCATTTCAATAGTTGTACAATTTCCTTACCCGATCACGCTCACGCTCCCAATCGAAAAATGGACGTTCGACTTCCATTGACAACTCACCTGTTCCAGACCTTCCAGTTGGACACAACCGTCATGCAAGCACAGGTTCTCCTTCGAAACCGGTATCCCGAATCCAATCTCGTCCCTTATCTTCCACGACCACAGCAACGAACACGACGATCACACCACAACATCCTCGACTCAAGAAGCGAACACCTGTTATGTTGCCAGTACCATCGCGAGAGAATGATGGATCCCTATCGCGATCATCAACTCCGAAAGGGCCATCGGCAACTCGTAAGAAGTTGCACACCTTGTTTGGAATACCTTTGTCCAGCCCAAAGAAGTCGTCGTTCAGTTCCCGCGGCAGTAGTCCGGGATTTCCGTCAAATGGTCATATTGAAGCAGTACCGCCACTACCCAGTCCCGACATAGATGCCGGCCCTACCCCTCGACCACGTAGGTCTTTCTCCCCGTTCCGACGAGCCGAAAGCCCCACCCCGCCCCCGCGTCCCAATCCTCCTGCTAATCACTCTGGTTCCAACACCAACGTTACCTCATCTTCTACCTCCACGTCCACATCATCCCGTATTGACCAGTTCTTCCGTTCTCAAAAGTTCTTTGCGGCGGCGTCCCGTAGCGCCCCGCCAGAAATTACCATAGGTCGACCGCAGACGAACACAGTTGTGTCACCTGTACCATCATTGGCGCCCTCGGCGACCGTCTCGCACCCCATCAAGCGAGTCTCCTCAAATAGTCACCGGTCACGGTCAACAAAACCCACGACCCCAGATCCTCCGCCGCCTCAAATTATCCACACACCGGCGACGCCGCTGCGGTCTACTGCGCCACCAAATGGACACAACCCTCGAAAGGGCTCAGTGGACTCTGCCTTCCCGCATCGCTCCAACCCTATGGGTATCTTGGAAGAGGAAGGGGCTGGAAAGGGCATGACTAAGGGACCAGAGAAACAGAAAAGAGTTGGTCTTAAATCTGCGAAGAACAATCGAACCACCAAGCACGGCAGTTTTGACTTTGAGCGACCAGGCTGGACCGGGATGATGGCTCGCAGCGGCAGCGGTGGAACTCTCGGTACGAATGTGAGCGGAGGTAGTAAGAGCGGTGATAGTGTCAGTGTGAGTATGAGTCTGGTGAGGGAAAGAGATCGAGAGAGGAGACAACGTGAGAGCGCCATTCCTGGGCCAGGACTGGCGGGCGTAGGGACACTGCAAAGGGAGCTGTCGGTGAAGAGGGCCAAAGAGGAGCGAGAAAAAGAGAAAGTCATGAAACGCAGTTTGGCTAGCACAAGGAAGAAAGGCGATGAGACGGGGAATTCGGTCGACACACATCGGAGCGGCGAAACCGGGGGTTCAGGTCCAGGTACCACCAGCAAGATGTCCAGCTGGAGCAAAGGAACGAGCAAACGGGGTGGTACCAAAGGCGGGATATCCAGACTGGCTGGTTCTGCGGCACATCATGGGCCATTCCCATTTGAGCCTCCGGTTCCGTCGCCAACGATAAGCACAGGGAGTAATGGGGGCACTAATGCTGAGGTGTCATTCAACGATCGTGATCGACAACGTGAAAAAGACCGCGAGATGACCAGGGAAAAAAACCAAACTTCTAGAGGTGATCGACGGCCTGTTCCTATACCAGTACCCTCTGCTGGGTATCGGTCGGGTGCAAAAGGACGCTCATTGGACCTGGGGCTTGGTCTTGCTTGGGCGCCGACGAAAGTCAGAGAGGATGCGCTCCTTCCCTCATCCACGTTTTTTGGCCGGTCGATGTCGATATCATCCTCAGGAACTGGTCGTTCAGGTTCTCTTTCCAGTGCAATAAGCCGAGGAAGGACCACCAGGGGGATCGAGGAAGAGGGAGATGGAGAGGAGAGTAGAATGCAGTTTGGAAAAGACGTGGCAGAGCTATTCAGGAGTGCACTTGATGATGAGGGGTATGACGTTTTCAAGAGATGTGGGTTTTATAATTATCACTTATTCCTGCGCTACGGTCCTCCTGAAGCCTGACCCTTACTACAGACGTACACCGTTTTGATGCCCATGACATCCCATTCGATGGACCCACAGGTATCCTGGCACGTGTAGAACGACTCCTGGCCAAATCACCCAAGCTGAAGGATGAAGACCGTCAATATCTTTTGGATAACTTCGTCAGAATTATCCTCCAAACTGCCTGAATCGTCACTTCCATAATCCATCCCTCCCCCATCTTCGCTTCCAATCAGCCACTCAACCCCAGTGGGCCAATGCCCTGCAAAAGTCGTCCACGCTATTTCTTTTTGTCTTATTTTATTCTCCCCTTCCATGTCTGCTCTTGTCCTTCATGCTTTATGATCCATAGAATTCTACTTACATGTTTTGGGTTCCTGGCGTTCTCATTGTTTCTGATTTCCTCCATCGCGGGTTATTGTTATCGACATCTCTTGTATCCTCACCTTCATGATAATGATTCCTCGCCTCCATCACCAATTTTTATGATAATTAATCTTCGTACCACGCATCACCTCACAGGTCGTTCTATGTCTTCATCGTTTTTGCTATGATGCTTTCTTGGAAACCCACGATTACCTTAATTCATAGCTGTAGCTCATGTCTATACGATTTATTAATGTGCAAATGGTTCATGTTACAAACAGGGAGACCCACATATACAACGATCAAAATACGATGAGAAACAAAGATTACAATCACTGGCCAACGGTCAGTTCAGCTCATGTCGCAGGTCTCAACGCCCTCAGTCGCTCTGCAAGCTTTGAGTCTTCTTCCCCAATTTTCTCGCGTGGACTGAGATCTTTAACAATGTCCATCTCTTTCGCCGACAGATCATGCTGGAGCTCGATATTGGCCTCCTCTGCAGTCTGCCGCAGTAATTGGTCAATTTGATCTTGGGGTGTTGAAACAGCGGTAGTGGAAGACATAGTGTCTTCCATGTATGACGTTTGCACATCCAGGTCAGAGAACTGGGTTTCGAATTTGTCCATAACAAGGGAAATCTACGGCTGTGGGTTAGCTTCCAGAGTGAGATGAACAAGAAGCTCGTACCCGCTCAAGATTCATGCCTTCCATGGCTTTGTCCATGCCGCGCACCACGGACGTCATATTGCCGGTGACCTGTCGCATTGTCACCGCAGTCTCTACTCGGCTTGCTACCGCGTCTATACGACTAGACAGGCGCAGAAGATTCAAGGCCTCACTCTTCTTTCGAATGGCATTTGATGCGTATATCCGTGCTCCATCATTGTTTCCTTGTTGTAGTGCCTAAGCCACCATCTAAACATTGGAACCAGTGGGGTGAGTATCATCACTCACCTTCTTGAGCCTAATCTTTTCTGAGTTTTCATCCTTCTGCGCCTTTCTCGCCTGTCGACTTAAAGTCTTTGCTGTGAACTAGCATAAATGAATACTGGGTCAAGGCCGATGCACTGGGGCGGAAGGGTACCTTGAGTTGGAAGAGAGTCTCTAGTATAGATTATTATTTGATCCACATCATATGCGGCATTCGAACATACTTTCGAGGTTGCTCATTTGTTGCAGCGTTATCAGGAATATGAGGTGGATGGGAGTGGTACAAGTGAAAGCACTGCAATCACCAATGATTCACAATTGCATGGATTGTAACCACGTGCTTATTTGTAAATTTCGAAATTGAACTCAAAGTAATACGTCGTGGTCGCCAAAATCCAGCTGGGGGTCAGCGCTCAGCTATGGGTCTCTTATACTATCTGAGGTCTGCTTCTGCTTCTGCTATCTGTTCCTTTATTCACACTTCTGGCAGCTATGTAGCCGTTCTCGCCGCGTTCGCATTTGTGACGCTCTCGCTTGGTTCGTCCAGGCCGCCATATACATGCAATAATCCGTCATTAAGATGCGTCATATGATAGCCAGCGGATTGTTGTATGTTTCTGAATTAATTGAGGAACACTCGCGGATCGCAAAAACCATTGGTCAACGGGGGATCCAGGTCTGTCCAACCACTTTTATTCGCCATGCCCAGGTATTACTTGAACTCTACCACTTTTAGGCAATCATAGTCCTCCACGCCATCTTGTATCTATCGGACTCCCTGCCTCTCCCAAAAATCATCTTTTCAATCATATGCCACGTCATTTACCTCCAAAACTTTTCCGCTACATGGCCGCTCATCTCACTCTCGTCGCTCTCGTTTCTGGCTTCCTGTGTTCTGGTCATTGCGGATCATTTCCTATGGTTTTTCCACTTTGCTCATATCAACGAAGTCGCGAGGCGGCAAAAGAGCTATTATGTCCCCCCAACCCACGTTCCAGGATTCATCGAAATCGCTAGTTTTTTCGGCATATGCGTTTGGCTAGCCCCGTTGTTTTTGTTTTTGAGTCTTAGTGCGAATGATAACGCGCTTCCAATGTCATCGTGTAGGTGAACTCGATTTTGCCGTTGTTTGGTCATTGAATATCTCTCAGCGGAACCTGGATCCCCAACCATGGCTTCGATGCATACAGGTCTACCCCGAGTCTCCCTCTTCAGGTCCTTGCTGTCATTTGACGGTCTTCCGCGAATGAGACCTAAACCCGCTCGCTCAAACAGCACAGAGGGACTTCTTGCTCCTCGTTCGCCCCTCCATGCACCCCATCATCCCCCGCCGTCTCCCTCGGCTACTACTACTCGGTATAGCGGGCTCGTGCCGCCCCGTTCCCCTAACATACGGACCAAAGTCCAAGAAGTTCAAGATTGGGATGCACACGCTTCACCTGGACCCGACTTCAAGCTAACTACACCTCGGCGGGTATCACAGCCAATGCGTCGGCAGACCAGTGATGCAGTTGGATTGGGACTAAGGCGAACTGCTAGTTCCAATATAATAGGTCCTGGGGAGGATTGAAGTATGCAATGCTGTTATGAATGTTAACGAGTATCTATTTGTGATAGTACTCAGTAATGGATTTCTAATGGAATGCATACTAGATAGTATTGTAATGTTCTTTCACCCGCAGCATACAATAATGAATGGCTGCTTGGGTATTTCATGTATGAAGTTACCGTAGCAGGCTACTCCTGGAAACTGAAAATGTGATTCCAGATTGCTGTCCGGTACTTGGGCCGAAAGGAAAGGAGTTCATCTGAACAACCGTATAGTAGCTGCACATTTTGAGTACCCATTTTGATCGAAACCATCATCCATGCCAAAGGGCATAGCATGCGGACTAACGCCTTCCAGCTCCACATCTAGCTGGCCTTTTCCAAATGACAACACCATATCTTTGACGATGAAGGTGGTTAGATATTCTTTGAAATGCAAGAGTTGTATGAAGTGTATTTTCTCCAAAAGACGCTATTTGGCTGTTCTTTGAAAGCTACAGGAGGGCGCATCATCATGTGTTTTGTTCAGGTTTAGCCTTCCCAGTCCCATGGCGGGCAGATTGTATGGAAATGGAGGTGGTACAGGGCTGCCGGAAGAATTTTTGGGATATTACAGTCCAATGCAAACGGCTGATGTGGGCTCCGGAAACATGTCGCGTTTCTTCCATGATACTTATGGATCTACCCCCCTGTGGGAAGGTTACGCGGCATGATATCTCGACGTTCATGTAGACAGAAGCGGGGTATGACGCCGTGGGGGGCGTCAATACGTCCGACGCGCCGGATGAGACACCAACCGTCTTGGTACTCGTCAAGCATGTGGAGTGTGTCTCCGAGCCTGACCTCGAGTTCATGCTGAAATGGACTGCGGCCAACCGCCTTCAATCTGGCCAACAATCCGGGCTCGTAGCGCATCCATGCAGTACCGTGTTGCTAGATATAGGACACCATACACTCGTGTGGGCGAAGTTTTTGGATCAAGACGCCAGGCTGTTGGGTAATGCCCTGAATATAAACTGTTGAAGTAAAGTTAGGACCTTCTGGGTGTGTGTGTGTGGCCACCATTGACACCCAAAGTGGAGAATGATTTTAAGGTTGGGGTTAATCTCGCCATCGTGTCTCATCGCAT
>QGOG01012668.1:0-13039 GCA_003313185.1 Collybia sp. MG36
CGATCGCGCCCGGCGGCGGCGAGGCGAACGCGGAGAGCTGTTGGACATGGAGTGGGGGTTGGTTCCACGGTCCCGGGTTTCCGTAACGTTGTGACGGCATTGGGGGAGGATGGTACTGTTGCTGGAGTGGGATCGGTGGCGGGGCCTGATATGGGAGGGGACGCTGGAATGATTTTGAACCCGAGGGGGGCGCGGGACCCCCCGCCGAGGGTGGGGTAAATGGTGTGTAGGCCAGGGCGCCGGAGAATGGTTTTGAGTATTTGGACCAGCACTTGCGGCAGGGGTTCTTGGGGTCATTTCGTTTGTAGCCGGTGTTGGCACCTGGGTAACGATCGATCAGCAACATGAGCGAGTTGTGAGGGTGCGGCGGAACATACACTTTCCACATTCATAGCCCGAGGGATATACGAGCAGCTTCCCGTCATTTAACAGCGGATGGCCAGGGACGGGAACGTTAGTGGGGCGACCGTCGTCAGGTGTTTGATGTGCGGCGGGTCTATTGGACGGAATCGGGGGTGGCTGAGGGGATATGGGCCGAGGTGACTCATCAGGCGGCGTTTGGCCAGGACCAACTGCGTAAAAGTCCTGAGCAAAGTCAGAGGGCGTTCTCCGTGAGTGGTTGTTCGGAGACGCAGGGTGAAGTGGTGGTGGAGGTGGCAGATTTCCTGAAAGCCGGGAGCTCAATCTTGGGGGTGGGGGCTGATGTCCGGGGTAGGCAGACCATCCCGAACCTGTCGGTCGGGGCATCAGGGCGTTATGGTTCGATGGGGGGTTGAGGATGGGATTGATGATCTGAGTTGTTATTTGCTGCCATAATGATTGGAGTTGAAGTTGTGCCGGCGGCCGATAGTTATTCTGTCCATTGGACCAACCAGTTGGTTGAGGCGTCATGGGTTGTAGGTGCTGGGTAGGTGGTTGGCTGGGAGGTGGCTGAAAAGGCCGATGTGGTCCGTATTCAAGCGTGGCCTCACCCTGGTAGACATCTGGTCCAGGAGTGTACGCTGGTGGAGCCTCATCGGTGAGGCCGGTGGGATCTGGGGGTGGAGGCGCGCTGGTCGCAGGCCTAGCGTTTGACGCCGTGGGTGTTTCAGTCCCGGTTGGATTAGGGGGGACACCTGATGTGTGGGACGGATTGTGTGGGGATGCGGTCGACATCGATATGGTTGTGGTTTGAAAATTAGTTATGGGTGGCGGTCAAGACCCTGCCTCCGCTGTGGGGCAGTGTGTCCACGTGATTGATTCAGGGGCTTGATATGAGGATCAACCCAAACATAGATTCCGTTGGCGACACTCTACATGCCAGCAAGATTTCATCGCCTCTTGATTTCTCCAATGAAGTCCAGTAGGTCCGAATCTTAAGTCTGCATCGAAAACGGACGAGTCGTCTGGGAGTTATACCCCCCGAATCCGGGACGGCAGCCCCAGTGGGAAGTCCGGCTTTTGGGAGAGGTTATGGGCGATTAGCAAAGATTTAACACACGACGGTACCACGTAGCACTTCATTTACCAAATAGCATGTATTTATCATTTAAGAAACATTAGTGTCGATTAATGTCGGTCTAATCTTTCCCAACATACAAGAATTTAAAGCAATTACTATTTTCTCTGCTGGTATCAATTACTACTAGGCTAATACAACAAGTCTTGCACGACGCTATGTCGCTATGTCTGCGCCCGCCGCTCCGCCCGTATTCACACCAGCGACAACATCACTATGGAAATTCCCAAAGTCGTGCCGCCAGCGGATTGTTACCGATGTTCGCCGATGTTCGACGCCTTCTTCATGTGGATGCGTCGGCTGCCGAAGTGCCTACTTTCTTGGCCATCATATAGGTTTTAGTTTCGGGGGTTTGGTGGACGAAATTGGAGTAACTTACTGCTGCCTTGAATGCTAATTTTGCCGCATCTGAAAATTCCTGTTGTGTAAATAAGTACCATCTCACGGGTATTCGAGATTCACTTCCACTTACTTTCTTTTGCTCGGGGGATAGGCTCTTGTAGTAATTCTCGAATTCTGATTTCAACCCCCCGGGATTGTTTTCCAACCACGTCTTCATGGAAAAATTTCTACGGGAATGGGGGTGTCAAGTTGAGTTGATAATGTGACCGATTGCTTACTTTTCTGTCAAACCTTTGCCGACCTTTGCCAACGTTTTCGATTTTTTCTTTTGCCTGCCAGCGTTGTCCCCAGCGCGGGTATCCGCCACGGTAGCATTGCCTGTTGTAGTTCGTGGTCCCAGCGCTCGAGTACCAAAAGCAGCTTCATGGCTCTGAGCCGTCGACCCAGGTTCAGCTCCAGGAGGCTGGGCAGGCGAATTAGTAGAGCTCGCAGTAGTGGTAAGCAACAGATCAGAGGACGCAGGAGCAGGAGCAGATTCAGGAGCAGGAGCAGAGTCTAAGGTTGAGGAAGCTATCCCAGACCCAGACCCAGAATTGACAACACCTAACGACGTATCGAGCCCTGAGTTTTCTAATTGGATTGTGCCGGCCTGGGTGGATGTGGAATTTGATGTGCGGGTCGGAGAAGTGCCAGCGTCCGCCAGATCGGTAGCCTGGAAAGCGGTTGAAAGATTAGTGGAAGCGTTGGAGGTAGCTGTGGACCGGCCCGTGGTAGCTGGAGCAGTCGAGGAAGTTGGGGGTTGTTTGTCGAGGAAGTTGAGGACATTGTCGATTTGCGCCGTGCATGCGCTGGAAAATACTATTAGACAAATTTAGACTCAGAGGACATGCTTACAGCGGGTCAACGAGTTCGCATGATCCACCACCTTGCACGTCCAGACCACCTGGGGTTGTGAACCCACTGAAATCATGATCAACCACCATATCGAAGTCCGAGTCCAAGCGGATTAGAGATGGGTCGTCGAGTAGTTCTTCTGAAGTTGGGCCATCGCATGGTGGGCTCGTTGATTGAGTTTCGCGTTTACGCTTTGTGGGTCTAGGTTCGTTCCTGCCACTGTCTGGGCTGGATGATTGCTGCTTTGCCTTGAGATGGTTCCGCTTCCACGAGGGATAGCTTTTCGTCGTCCAGTAATCCAGTTTCCAATTACCTTCACATAGCCGAAATTCCATAAACTCACGGCCCATTTCAGATGTGTAATATTCGTATGCGTCCTCGTCAATTTTGTTCCAAGTTTCAGGTGCCAATCCCGTGCTCTTCAAAGACTGCCAAATCCGTTTGGCCTTGATGCCGATTTTATACAAACGCTCTTGATCGATGGGGGTTCCGTCGGCATTGCTGAGATATTTATATTTTTCTATTGATGAATCATTTTCGCTTGTGTTTGCTGCTGGGCGGCCACGTCTTGGTTTCTGCGTCCCCAAGCCATCCGTGTCGCCAGTTGATTCTCCCAAGTGAGCGAGGTATTTTCTTTTTTGCCAGAACATTGCCAGTGGATAGTCGGCCTCAAGGAGAACTTCCAGTGGTTTTGGTGCCGCTTGGAGTCTTGGCAACAACTTTCTGGCTGAGTGGGAGCCCGTTGGGGCTGATTGAACAGCGTCCTGAATTGCCGATCTCGACCCACCAATTATTATTTGATCTATGTGGAGTGTATCAATGACTTACTTGACTTCTGTGATCAGTTCTCTGTGGGGGCGCTATTGTGTTAATATGAAGGGGTTGGACGAATGACCTTCGTACCTTGTGGTCTCTAGCTGAACTCGACACACAGCCAGGTCAGTCTTTAGCTGGGCATTTTCCGTTTTGAGGCCTTCAAGAAGAATATGGCTCCGCATATATGAAACATTCCCACTTGTCAAGAGCATTTCGTGGCTTGCATATGTGAGAATCCGGGAAGCGTCGTTCTGTAATGTTCAAGGAAAGTCTACCAGCATGAGCAAAATACTACACTTACACCTGGTGGTAATGATTCTGAACCAATAAATGGGGAAGCAGGTTCTGAGAATTGGAAGAGCGAGCTATTCATGAATCCAGCCATCGGAGTCGATGTTGTGGTAGAATCTAAGTTATGCCGCCAGTGTGACATGCTACATGGAATGATGCACATGTGCATCGTACCACTGTTCATACAACTGACTCCATCGTTGATTGCCTCATATTCCAGGGGAGGCAATGTGTAGGAAACAGGATATTCTCGATTCAAATCATACTTACCAGCATCATTGTTGTTTTTATTCTACGACTGATCATCACTATCATATTCCTCATCCTCTTCCTGGAATCCAGCGTATTGTGCGAGCTCTAGTCCTGGTTTTTCAATCATGAAATATTCTGTCTGGGGTGTAATAATTTGGCCATCTGGCATGGCCCTAAAATTTGGCACCATCGAAACGACGGATTCAATGGCTTGGACGTCAATGACTTGTAAAGCAGCATCGTCTTGATATTGACAGCAGTATACAACCTCGAATGACTTCTGAAGAAGTTCTGAGTTTGGTGGGGAGAACAGTGAGACGAGTGCAAGGGTGTGGACGATATCTTTGAAGCGCAGTCGGAAGAAATATCTGACCTCCCCAAAATCGAGTTGATGTTTTGAACGGATCTGGTATAGGAACCCCAGGGTTCGTAAGTAATTAGCATTTGAAATACATCATGGACACCACCTTGACAATTGTTGTCCTCCGTAATTGTCGGTGGCAACGGGATTCACCCCACTGTGACCTTGAAATCTGGCCATTGGGAAGGCGAAGTCGGCCCCACCTTTTCACTGCAGCTGGCCAGGTTCCAAGATTTGGCCAATCCATCTCCGCCCAATAACAGGAGATTGCTGCACCCTCTAGCTCTGAAACATCACGTAGAACATCATCGCAAGGCCGTAATAATACATAACCATTTCCAATCAACTTTGAACCTAACGGTGGTGCATTTTCTTTTGCCAGAGAGAGACCCGGAAGCATGGATCGAACTGAATTGAGCTGGGCGCGAAGGACACCCCGCTGAGAAATATTTGCATATGGGTCACGGTCCTGTCGAATTTCATTTCCAAGATTACCTATTGCTGTTTCCATGGTCCATTGTGCATAGCAGGACAGTGGTCCAGCCCGAACAGTCTCTGGTGCGATGTGTGTGAGCAAATGAATACTGTGCCGGATGAAATGGATTCGATCCTCTCGACGCTGGTAGTACAGTTGTTCGAACTCCTTGACATATTCGCAAAGGTATTGGTTCCCTTCTCGCAAATCTTTGGGGCTAATGGAATGTTGCCCCAAGAGCCGACACCCCCGAACAAATCTGAATGGATTTCAAATGAGAAAAGTGCCGAAACACTGAAAAAAAAATGTACCGGCAGTAGTTGGTCCAATATTTCTCAGGGAGGATATGATAAAGGAGCGCGGGACCAAGGCCATAGAGATAGAGCATAAATTCCCATGCTTTGTAGCTTGAATTAATTTTCTCTGCGATGTTTCGAGGTGCACGATCAAAAGATGATGGAATGAAAGGAGTGGACATGGCAATGGTCTTGCCGTGCGCTGTCCAAACCTTCCCAACAAGAACCATCCAATCCCAATTATTTTGTGTATCAGGCCGATAGCATTTGATGGTGCCACGCCATAGACCAAGGAGTAAATCAGGATCATTCAAGGCGACAAGGTGCATAAGATCCATCACAAAAAGCCTCGGCACGCCAAGTGTATGTTGAAGTGCACTAAAGATTGTCGGCTTGACTATTCCAGTTTCGAGACGTCGGTGATTATATTGCGTTGGGTTGGCAGCGTCGACAAGGTATCCCAGACCTGCATTATACCGTGAAACCACCTCTGTGCGATACTGCTGAAGATCATGGAATGTCACATCTGGGTGGGCGCAACCATCAACTGAATAATTAAGTGGCTTCAGCATCACTGGATAATAATGGCCATCTCCAGTGCGATGTCGGCCAGGTAGTTTGCAAAAGACCCTGCAGCCATGCTTCCCGGTATGCCCAGTTATTCCAGCCATGCTTGACATTGCGGGACCATCTGCAGTTGCGAAAATAAGATACAATATTGACCGGGGAATATGATGTTGGATGGATGCGTCCCAGATCTTGAGACCTTCTTTTTGTAATGCGGAAAGGTGATGTAAACCTGGAAAGAGAAATGAATCGGGGCATTTTGGCTTTTCTGGCCCAGGAATGAATCCGCCAGGAATGACATGAGATTTTTTGTATCGCAAATTAGGGGGGAGGTTGTGGAGAACGTAAATGTATATCCAACAGTCAGACTGTTTATCGCGGAAAAGTTGGGCACCGTCGATGGAGATTTGGACAGCAACATCATCTGCATGAATTTTGCCAGTGCGAACTGCTTGAAGATAGTCTCGACCACAGTAGATGTCATCATAAACCTCTATTTTTCCCTCATGTGTGTCAGCGTATGCCAAGATAGAAGCGGTTCTCTCAGCGCGATAGTGCATGTCTCGGGCACTGCTTGGTGAGCGATATAATGCTTGTATTACAGGTCCAAGTGGGATGGTTACAAATTGTCGGCGGGGACGGTTGCCACGCTCATAGCGTGGTTGAGAACACTTCGGGCAAGAGTTGAGGGCCTTGTATGGGCCAGTAAAGGCGACACAGGTTTTGACACACATGTCATGTAAGATTGGGACTACACCACTGACTTGCTCGGCCCGTCGTTTAACTTGATCAAAGGAGAGGAACTTGTCATCAGGATGTCGAGCAAGAGACGCCTGGCGGAATTGGTCATACGTGTCTCTGGATGCATTGGTAACGGCAAAAAAAGTTCTCAAAGAAAGGATGAAATCTTCGTCATGTACATAGGATGGGAGATCTGGGGAAGCCTCTCGGAGCCGATCAATGTCATCCTGTTGCATGTTGCTATTCTCCAGTGTGGCTCCCTGGAGTGCTTCGATGAATTGTGCAGTGGTGTGGATATCGGGGATGATTGAACCCAGTCCAGGGTTTTCATAGTGATGAAAATCTCTTGGAGGACCACCATGCGATTGTGAAGCCTGGGGGGGTGGATTCCCTTGAGGAGGCCCGGAATCAAACTGGCCCACACCTTGAGGCAATTCAGGTGAACTAGGCGCTGCCTACAGGACATGTTAGCTCTGCTCAGAATACAACATGTTAATGGTACCCACACCAGGTGCAGATTCACTCCGACGGTGGCGGATTCTACGGGATGCCTCAAGTGTACTAGTAGGATTGGTAGGAGAGTGGGGGACAGGACGTTTTCGTGGGTTTCGAGCAGATAAGAATTCTGCAAGAGAATGATTCTCATTATCTTGATTGTAATGGTTCCGAACTTTGCGCCGACTCGACGAATTTGTTTCTGACATGACTTTCAAGTTTTATCTTCAATTTTTGACGAAGTCCAAACACTTTTGCGATCTCAAATCCGCATGGACATATCTGCCATTACCTACAGCAACCGATCCTAATAGACACAAATGATAGCAATTGCAAATAATTGCCCCAAAAGGACCGACTTCCCACTGGGCGGCAGCACCGGCTGTGCTGGCTGCCCGGCCCTGCTCCACCGGAACAGCCTCCCATCCTTTTCGAAAATCAAGAATCCAGTTTTGCCTTTCCCCTCGCACTTCCAGCACAGGCACAGGCACCCACCCATGCGGGGTTCACTCGGGGACGAATCGGCGGCGGGGGTCTGAATCGCATGGGGTGCTGGTTTTGAACCCGAGGGGGTTGCGGACAAACCTGCAGAGGGTTGAAAGAATGACGTGTACGCCAGAAAACAGCGCCTTGAGGGTCCCCGGGGGAGTTTTATTTATAGCCTGTGTCGAGCAATCACCTGATCGGCAGGGGGCGCTGCGACGGAGCGTTTTTCGCATTCGTGACCCGAGGAGTAGACAAATAACATTCCGATTTTCAGTAGTGGATGACTCGGAACGAGATCCACCGGCAGACGGCCGTCGTCGGGAATGTGAGGTGGGTTGAGAGATGGGCTTGGGGATTCGGACAACCCAATTTGTTGCGTTGTGTGGTGGGACTAGTGTCGCCTGTGACGAGTGCGTATGTTGATCTCATTTTCCGCCTTCAGTTTCCTTTTTCTGTTGTCTCACTATCATGTCTCACTTATATTCTCATCCCTGGGACGGCGATAGCCAATGTCTCCCCTTGCCGTCCCAGGTATGTGTTTATTTCGTTGTTCCTTCGAGTTTCTCCTTATTACCGTCCCAATTCCATGTACATTTAGTCTATTCAACTACACAATTACCATCAACATTCATGTCTCAAAATGAAAACAACACAGCGCCGTTGCAGACGCCATCATCTCAGTCCACCATATCCCCCAGTCCGCCATCGGGTAACCGATCCTCCCAACTCGTTCAAGAGTGTCTCGCCGTCATCAATGGTTTTCGAGCAGGCGAGTACGATAAAATCGACGCCTTCTTGAGAATACACCGTATCATCACACGGCTCGTCCCAAATGAATCAGATCAACACCAGGCATCCCGGTCATACTTTGAAATGCTCGACAGTTTCTATAGCGATCCGCGAGATGGAGGAGGAAATGACGGGACACAGTTCAATAGCGAATTGCCAGGGTCCCGGGCCGCGGTTGAGAAAGATCATGAATTTGCCCCACCAGGCGTCCAAACCAAGGGGCTTGCCTCTATTACTACGTCTAAGCGACCCCAAGAATGTGATATCGACAGTGGAGATGACCAGGAGGAGCAGGAGCGCAACCCTAGACTCAGAGTCGATAGGCTCCCCTGGGTTTTACGGGACCTCGAGCTCGGGACTACTCTATCCTCTTCAGTTCAAAAAACCAATTCTATTCTCGAGAATATCAGCAGAGATCCTGAGCAAGCCAAACGTATCTTATTCAACTCATTCGGACGACCGCAATTCCCTGAATCTCAATGGGAAAATGTCCTCGCAGGAAAACTTGTCGACCTCGACATTATCCTCTCGGCCATCTACACTCTAGACTATGAGGACAAAATCGTTGAGCACGCAGGATCCAATGAATTCGCCGTGGGTCCAGCCACTGCAACCCAGATTGTCAGGTCCGCCGATGACTGGGTCCTCGCATGGAACGCTGCAAGCATGGCTCTCAAATTCGTCTTCCCGCACCAAGAAGGTGAACTCGCTCGACACGCCCAGTACATCATCAGACTCTTTGGAGCCGCCCAAGGTAGAAATCCCGTACCTATCATCAACTATGATGAAGCAATCAGAACACGCGTCGGTCAACGACGAGACATCACGTTGGATGATCGACACCTCTTCGCTGACTTGTTTCCAGACTAAAGCGACAGCCGTGCTCGCCTAACCCTTTAAAAAAACGCGAACCAGCAATTTGCCACGTAGGAGATTAATTGGTCTTATGGGTTACGAGCGAGGTGTAAAAATGATGTCATTCATTGAGAATCTGATATGAGAGGATGAACGAAATGAAGAAAATGGGGAGAGGAGTAGAGTACCAATGTAATCGGGGTGTTTGAGCAGTCTCTACGCGTCCAAAACAAGAAGGGTTCGGTGAGTCTGAAGCGCGCGGGCGTTTGGCGTATTCGGCGATGCACAGGAATCTTCTGTAACCATTCGCACGGGGTGCATCATCCCCTCTAGATGATTTTCCCTAGGCACTGCGAAGGCGATCGGGGAGGGAGTCGAGGTCGAATGATGAAGGTGGTAGGACTGGTTGTTGAGAAATAAATGAAAACATCGAAAATTAAATGAAAACACCATACCCGTGGAGAACCTGGACCACAGGCGCAGGTGCCGACCGTGAGTTTGTAGAAAACTCGTGGTATACGCTGCCCTCAATACCACAGGTTAGACCTGCAGTGTCAAGGCTGCCAAACCCTTATTTGGCCTCCCAGCGTCGATGTGTACGTCAATGGACGCGGCGATCATCACTGGGAGGGTGGGAAGGGGTGTGCGTGCGTCACGGTGTGGGTGAGTGCAAAGGTTATAGTTACATAGCTTCTGTATATGGCTTGTTCGCGAGAGAGGGACTCGGGACTCGATTTCTGACGGGCTAGCGCTTATTTTGAAAAACAAAGGACAACGACGTCGACGTCGACGCGTGTGGTCGGCCGTACCGATGTCCCAATCGGCCGTGAAAGGGTTGCCATTTAGGGATTCAGTCCCAGCTCGCGGCTATCACCGCACGAATAGAGCTTAATTTTTGACGGGACAGCCAAACAAGAGCGCACAATAACCGAGTCCTTTGCTCACCGCTCACCCACTCATCAACGGCCCCTCTATGGGGCTCGAACCACCCTACCCCCTGCAGATGGAAGGTAATCAAAGGCTTCGGGCGTGGCTCCAAAGAACTAGGCATTCCCACCGCCAACCTCCCCGTTAACGAAAACCTGACACCATGGATCGTCGATATCAAGTCTGGGGTGTACTTTGGCTGGGCGTCTCTACGCCTACCGCCGTCACATCCGAACCAACCAATGAAAGCATCGGACACCGCCACCACCGCCACCACCACCACAGCCATGTTCTAGGAGGTGCACTCTAGCGTATATCCTATGGTGATGTCGATCGGGTACAACAAGTTCTACAAGAACACGGTGCGGTCGGCTGAGGCGCACATACTTCACGAGTTCGGGACTGACTTCTATGGCGTCGAGATGCGCCTGCTAATCGCGGGTTTCATCAGGGAGGAGAGAGACTACGACGATCTGCAAGGGCTGATCGAGGATATCCATATGGACTGCGATGTAACGCGCAAGAGGTTGGATCGCGAGGCCTGGGCATTGCGGGAGACGGGCAAGGCCACGCTGGATGGGAGTTGGTTGGTGCGGGAAGCAGCAGAGTAGAATAAGGCTGTGGTATAAAATGGGCAAACTATGACTCTTGTTCAATTGACTTCAATAGCCAACACGAGCCCTCCCAGGAGTGGTATCCTTATGTGCACCCAGTATGTGCTCACCCCTTCCCGCAACTCGCTAGTTCGCTGAGCACTCCGCCCGTTCGCTCCGTTTTTTGTTCGCTCCTTTCAACTCACCCCTCGCTTGCGTCCTGCCCTTTCACCCTTGGCTCGAATTCTCTTTCTCACGCCTTGCTCCCTCGTTCGCAACCAAGTGAGCGATCTTTGTCCGTCACCCACACCGGTACACCTTCGCCAAAAAAATAGTTATTCCCCCTTGCAATCGAGAGAGCCAGGTGGCCGTCACTGCCTCCTTCCAAAGGATTTCTTTCGAGTCTCGGTATTCAAGACTCAACTTCAAGACTCAACTTCATACGCTAGCAAGAACGCCGACGTTCCCGTCCCCACCCCATTGATCCGTCTCACCACATTGCCACCCCCCTTGAAAACAAGAGAATTACACTCCTGCTCCGCCTCGACACTGTCCCCCGGCCCCACTCTCGCTCATTGCAACGAGAGACTTGGGGACGGCCGGATCTGCCACCACCACCCCGTGTTCTCGCCGACAAGAGCACCAACCCCTCCGCCCCCACTACTACTCCGCGCTATCGCAAATAAGAACATCAGCCCCCCGACACCGCCACCATCACATCGCATCTTCGCGCTCTCACCACACGCCGCGCCCTTGCCACTATGCGGCGCCCCCACCACCGCTTCGCTCCACCAACTTGTGCAGACTGCCGCATATATGGGTATGCGGGCGGCTACACAAACTGACGAATGGGTGTGTGGGTACAAGAACAGGTTCGCGGCCATGCGGATGAATTTCAAACGGCACGATAACAACGCCGCTGCCGCCTCTTTGTAAGATGCAGGCGCCTGTGTATTCATTTCGTTATCCCTTGGAGTTTCTCCTTATTACCGTCCCAATTCCTTCTTCACCATTGTGAATTGAGTATGTCCAACTATAAAATTACCATCAACATTCATGTCTCAAAACAGACGCAATCATCTCAGCCCATCATATCACCCAGTCCGCCATTGGATAACCGATCCTCCTAACTGGTTCAGGAGTGTCCCGCCATTATGTTGAGAATACAACGTATCATCACACGGCTCGTCCCAAATGAATCAGATCATTCGAAATGCTCAACAATTTTTATAACGATCCGCGAGGTGGAGGAGGAAATGGCTGGACACAACCCAACAGCGTATTGCAGCCCGCGGCTGAAAAAGATCATGAATTTGTCCCATCAAGTATCCAAGCCGAGGGGCTTCCCTCTATCACTTCTCTGAGCGACCCCGAGAATGTGATATCGACAGTGGAGGCGACCAGGGAGAGCAGAAACGCAACCTTAGACTCAGAGTCGGTAGGCTCCCATGGGTTTTACGGGACCCGAGACCACTTCAGATCCGCCTTTGTAATAAAGCAATCAGAACACGCGTCGCTCAACGACGAGACATCACGTTGGATGATCGACATCTCTTCGCTGACCTGTTTCCAGGCTATTCGCACTAAAAAAGCGACAGCCGTGCTTGCCTAACCCTCTTGAAAATGCGAACCGGCAATTTGCCACGTAGGAGATTAGCTGGTTACTAGCGCGAGGTGTACAAATGATGCACTTATTTAATTGGGATTTTGATATGAGAGAATGAATGGAATGAAAGGAATAGGGAGAGTGAGAGGGGGCCAAAAGCTGGGGGGCTTCATGGCCCAGCAGAACTTTGATGCCCGAGCAAAGCTGTGATGGCGGGTGTGCTCGATACGTGGTACTTGGGGAGGCCTCAGGATGTGGATAGGATCTGTGTGGGCAAGATGTGAGTTGGTGATGTGTCAGGAGCATGGAAGGGGGGGGGGGGGGGGGGGAAAGAAAATTGGGGAGCGAGAGTTGTGGCGATGGTGGAGGGAAGAGAAAACCGTTTCCGCCACCGCTCCCACGTTCTATACTAGAACACCAATACTTACATAGAGTATTTATATATCTGTAGTGGTAATATTGTGGCCATGAGTGTTTTTGGTGCATGTTTGACTCTGTGCGGGTGCATTGAACCGTTATGGGTTTACTCGTGGTCACAAAAAGTAACCGCCATCACTTTTTGCGCGATAACTCTACGAAGACACACTCTGTTCCCAAGATGTAAATTGCATAAATTACAGAATATTACAGGGTATCTTTGAGGAAAGACCCAATTTGCCAGGGTTGTATACAAGCTAGAAATAGGGGAAAAACTCGAAAATGGGAAATTCAGGTCATGAAAGTAAGAATGCTAGTGGTATGAAAAAAATATCAGA
>QGOG01012670.1:0-62957 GCA_003313185.1 Collybia sp. MG36
CGGGAGGAGAGTAGTGATGAGGAGGACCCAGATGGTGCGGACGGTTACTATGAGTTGGTGAAGAAAAAATCGAAGGAAAAGAAGGAGCATCAGAAGGCGGAATATGAAGCGCTGCATGACGCTGCCCGGTATGGTGTATTGCTCCTTATCAGGTCCACATCAACTAACATTAATCCTCCGTTCCATAGGATGGGCTTAGATGTCCAAGAAAATGCAGATGGCCCTCGGTCCCTCACGCGTGCAATACTGGCTAATAAGGGCCTTACCCCCCACCGTCCAAAGAGTGTTCGCAATCCTAGGGTCAAGAAACGCCAAAAATTCGAGAAAGCGAAAAAGAAGGTCGCATCTCAAAAAGCTGTTTATAAGGGCGGTCTCTCGAAGACGGGGAGGTATGATGGGGAAATGTCAGGTATCTCCAAAGTTGTCAAGAGTGTACGCTTGGGATAGATATGTTACCGTTCGAGCCGTCCACCTGGGGCTTCGCGTACTTCTGGCGATCTGCATTAAATTGACGCTCCACCCTTTTCGAAACTCGGCAGTGAGTCTGGGGAGATCGAAACAAGAAGTAGTGAGTGCTGAGCCTTGGTGATTTTAATACTCCATATGTCAGGGACACGAGATGAAACTTGTGCCGTATTTGACGAATGTGGTACCGTTGATACTTGAGAGGATTGAGAAAATTAACCGCTCGCGATTTTACCATTTCCCTCGTCGCAATGCTTTCTTTGCTGCCAGGGTATTTTTCCCTTTGGCCCCTCTGATCCCCTGGAGATCCTCGAACTTCTTTTTAGCGTAACGCTTCGCCTCAGCATCATCGACCAGTTCGTCGACCAAAGTTCTCTTGCGGTTCGCCCTTGTTAAATTGTCCGTGCTAGCGGTTCCGAAGGGTGTACTCGAGGGTACGATCGTACCTATCTATAATTCAAGTGAGAAGCCCGAAGAGCGTATTGCGTCGTGTAAGCACTTACAGCAAAGTATTTTGGCAATCCCTTGATGCCCTTCCCCTCACCCTCATCTTTCCGGTAGAAGCGTTTGGGATCGAGTTGGTTACGAAGCCGAAGTGCTTCTACTTCCCGGTATAGACCAGGAAGATCTGCTTCTGCGGGAGCGGGAAGATCAAACCAATCCTGTCCCGCGGTTTTGTTTTGAAGCTATACCCGCCTTGTGAGGAGATGGAGCATCATATATCTACTCACACCCACCTCCTTTTTCTGTTTCTTCGTCAGTGGTTTTCCAGACTTTGTTAATTCGGGAGGTGGTATGGGGGGCGCCGGAAGTGCATGGGATGATGAGGCCTTCTCCGCAAGTTCTACATCGGGGTCTCTTATGGATTGAAGACCTTCCTTTCGGGATTTTCCAAACTTGAAATAGCTCCGCGGAAGGACACCCGGGTCAAGAGGAGGCAGGGCTCTGCCATCGAGCATGAAGGAGAGACCGTAATGGTACGCGATGACCTACCGGTCCGTCTCATCATCGAGGGTGATAATTTCCTCCTCCACATCTGTTGGGCCTTCCTGTTGGGCCTGAAGAGCGGCGGCCACAGCGTTTTGGCGGGCCTTGTCCAACAAAGACTTCAGGTACTCGAGCGTGATGTCCTCATCCGAGCCAGAATCGCTATCTGTGCTCAGTTCAGAATCAGAATCAGAGGCACTCCCTGAGGATTCATCGAGGTCTGGATCTAAATCAGTTCTGCACATGAGATCAGTGGTTAGGCGTAGATTGGTGGCTTTTTTCATGCCTTGTTCTACAGATTGTTGCTTTCCTTTCTCTGATGTTGTCTGCAAAGCCATCTCGAGATTGGACTCGAAGCAGCTTGAGCGACAAAAATTATTGGTGCAATATTCTTGTTACATAATCTAATCACGTGGCTTGGTCGGATCGAGCTGCGACGACGCGACCTCGGCCTTGAATCCGCCTCATCTCGAGTCTCGACGCGTCCTCTGCTTGACGATGCAATCCGCTTCACGCATTCTGAGACGCCCCAGACGGGCTAATCCCATAACATTACTGCTTTTTCGATCCGTCAGCTCTCAGACCCCCTTCACAAGACCAACCGAAAATGAATCCCGAACTACTTCATTCGGTTTCAAAACTGTACCAACAGAAGCCAAGGAGTCCCTTGTAAAAGATGTCTTTGACTCAGTGGCATCTTCATACGACCTTATGAATGACGCAACATCCTTTGGGGTACATCGACTTTGGAAGGATTCGTTCGTGTCGTCACTCAAGCCCGGCCGGAGGGGTCCTCAAAAATGTATAGATGTTGCGGGTGGAACTGGGGATATTGCCCTCCGGATACTTGACCATGCGCGAGAGACCTACGCAGACAGAGAATCCACAGTTGAGGTGGTCGACATCAATGGTCAAATGTTGAAGGAGGGTTTCAGGCGATTCAAGAAAACCATGTATCATAATAGTAGGTGCCCCGTCATCATATACCATATATGTGATTCATTTCATTCCAGCTCCTCAGATCTCATTTCATGAGGCCAATGCGCAGTCGCTTCCCCAAGGGAAATTTGCAGACAATTCATATGACCTCTACACGATTGCTTTTGGAATTCGGAATTGTACATCCATCCCCGCAGTTTTGAGAGAGGCCTACAGAGTTCTGAAGCCCGGGGGAACCTTCGCCTGTCTTGAATTCAGCAAAGTCAACAACCCGTTCATGAGCATGTAAGTCCATTTACTCCTTGTCTCTGCACACAGCCTCACCCATTCTCGCATCGCAGGGTGTACGACCAATATTCATTTTCGGTCATACCCATCATGGGAACTATACTCGCTGGCGATAGAGACTCGTATCAGTACCTCGTGGAATCTATTCGTAAATTCCCTCCCCAGTCTGAATTTGCTCAAATGATTCGAGATGCTGGATTCAAAACTGGGCCGGATATGGATGGGGGAGCGTGGTCAGATATGTGGGGTGGTATTGCGTCGGTTCATACGGGAGTGAAGATGTAAGGTGGCCACATACATATCTACTAGAGCGGCACATCGCGGAACTTTGGAACTCGTATACACAAGTAATGCGTGTCTGTGACAAAGGGTATGCTTCAGTGTGACAAGGCTCTAAGTAGCGGTTGTCGCCATTCGCCTTCTTCAAGCACCACTCTTTCACCATGGCCTCTATCAACGCCGCATACCCAATGCCTCCTGCGTCGGCGGACCTAGCTACAACCTGGGTCTATCTGGAGGAGGGGGTCGACCATATCATGACGAAATTGCAGACGGGAGTCTCGTATTCAAAGGTAATTTCAGCACTCCCCACATCGGGTTCTCATAATTGCATTCACAACTAGTACATGTCTCTATATACTGTGGCGTACAATTACTGCACATCATCCAAAATGCATGCCACTCCGAGTGAATCAATAACGATGGGAAGTCGAAGTGCGTATTCTCGGCCTAAATCATACAGAATCTAATGTATGATCAAGCTGGTGCCAACTTGATGGGTTCTGATCTTTATAACAACCTTATCCGGTATTTTGTTGCGCACCTGAAGTCTCTCCGAGAAGTTTGTTCGTCCCATCAATGTCAAATGCACAACGATTAACAACCACGGCAATAGAGGACAGACCTACTTCAGGATGAGGCACTTTTGCGGTATTACGCCGCGGAATGGGATCGCTACACCACCGGCGCGAACTACATCAACCGATTGTTTACCTATTTGAATCGCCATTGGGTGAAGCGGGAGCGGGACGAAGGCCGAAAGGGTGTGTATCCCGTCTATACAGTGAGCTTTGACGCGCATCCATACCTTATGAGGCCGCGTTTGACTGTAGCATGCGCATATCCGCGTCATAGCTTGCTCTTGTGCAATGGAAGAATAATCTATTCATTCCCGTGCAGCATAAGCACACGAAATTGGCTAGCGCGATACTTCGCCTCATCGAGCTGCAGCGGAATGGCGATACTATTGACCAAGGACTGGTGAAGAAGGTTGTGGACTCTTTCGTTTCCCTCGGTCTTGACGATTCGGACACGAACAAGGCATGTCTGGATATCTACAGGGAACACTTCGAGGCACCCTTCATTGATGCAACAGAAAAATACTATAAACACGAGTCGGAGTCATTTTTAGCGGGGAGCAGTGTTTCGGAATATTTGAGGAAGGCCGAAGAGCGGTTGAAGGAGGAGGAGGATCGGGTCGAACGATATCTGAACACTCAAACGCGCAAAGCACTTATCAGCAAATGCGAACATGTTCTCATTCGAGAGCACTCAGAGTTGATGTGGGAGAGTTTTCAAACGTTACTCGATTATGATCAAGACGAAGATTTGCAACGGATGTACTCCTTATTGGCCCGCATACCTGAAGGATTGGAGCCGCTTCGCAAGAAATTTGAGGAGCATGTTAAAAAGGCAGGGCTAGCCGCAGTTTCAAAGCTGGTAGGCGAGGGAGGGACTGGAGTCGAGACTCTCGATCCGAAATCTTACGTTGATGCCTTGTTGGACGTCCACAAAAAGAGTTCTGAAACGGTGGCCCGAAGTTTCCGGGGGGAGGCTGGTTTCGTGGCAAGCCTGGATAAGGCGTGCCGAGAATTCGTCAACCGGAACGCTGCTACTGGAGCATCGAACTCTAAATCCCCCGAATTATTGGCGAAACACGCTGATCTACTGCTTCGAAAGAACAACAAGATGGCGGAGGAAGGTGACCTAGAAGGAGCGTTGAATCGGGTGGTTTGTCTGATGATCACCTGCTGGACCTACAACTGAAACGTCTACAATAGATGATTCTATTCAAGTACATCGAAGACAAGGATGTTTTCCAAACGTTCTACACAACCAAATTATCGAAACGTTTAATCCACGGTGTGTCCGCGTCCGATGAGAGTGAGGCCAGTATGATATCCAAACTCAAGGAGGCCTGTGGCTTCGAGTACACAAATAAACTGCAACGCATGTTCACGGGTTTGTGCCTCATCCATATACGTTGTTTTTGGTCTCAATACTTCCCCCCCCCCTAGACATGAGTCTTAGCAAGGACCTAACAGACCAGTTCAAGGAGCGGATGCAGCAGAATCATGACGACATGGATATCAGTTTCACTATTATGGTCCTTGGTACCAACTTCTGGCCGCTCATCCCACCACCGCACGAATTCACTATTCCTGCCGAAATCCTACCGACATACGATCGCTTCCAAAAGTACTACCAAATGAAGCATTCTGGTCGCAAGCTCACCTGGCTGTGGAACTATTCGAAGAATGAACTCCGAACAAATTACCTGAATCAGAAGTACATTCTGATGACAAGTTCGTTCCAAATGGCGGCGCTCTTACAGTACAACAAGGACGACACTCTGTCTCTCAATGAACTGGCAACAGCTACATCAATTCCAAAAGAACTGTTGAAGCAAGTGCTGGCTCTGCTGGTGAAAGCAAAGATACTAATCAACGAGGAATCTGATCAATATGACCTTAACCCAAGTACACCCTATGTTTAGGAATTTACTGGGTATCCATTGATGTGGTACAGGCTTCAAATCGAAAAAGATCCGCGTCAATTTGAATCAACCAATCAAGGCGGAGACAAAAGCCGAATCCACGGACGTCCTCAAGACAGTTGACGAGGACCGTAAATACGTCATTCAAGCAACTATCGTTCGGTGATTGCTATGATTCGGCATTAGCTGGCAATGGCTTACATACTTTCAGGATTATGAAAGCCCGCAAGACAATGAAAAATCAACCACTCATCCAGGAAGTCATCTCGCAAATTTCTCAACGGTTCGCGCCAAAGATCCCGGACATCAAGAAGGTGGGACTCAAATGCACTTATCTTACAACCTCTGAACTCCCCTCAGGCGATAGACACATTACTGGAGAAGGAATACATCGAGCGCGTGGACGGCACCAGAGACGCCTTTGCATATGTTGCATAATTAGTACCCCTCGCTCCTTCTGTCGGCCCCGGCCTGTATTATTTGTAGCATAGTTTGCTTTGTGAGTACTAGCTCCACTCTTGTACTGGACCTAAATGTTGAGACCGCCGAATTATTTCCCCCCGGTGGGCAACAGTGTGTACCGGTCTTTAGCCGTATTTTCCGGCCGATGATTCTGCCATGGCTCTGCGGGAGATATATGAATCCAGTTTGGCTCTGACACTCGCGCGTCCCCCACATCTCCCGCCTTCCAAAAAGTGCCTACGAACATAAATACAGCCTCTGTAAAGGTATTTTTCCCCACGAAAGCTATATGATCGCGCCCGAGTGCAACCGAAAGCGGCACTTGACATCGAGATGATAAAACCTCCGAATCACCCCCAAGTAAAGTTCGTCACCAATCCGGCCCATGTCTTCGGACACCTCGAGAAAGGGAAATTTACTCACAGCGTTCTCACACGCTTAAAGACGCTTAAAACCATCCCTCGACCAACGTCAGCGGCGGGTTCCCCCCTCCCACTCAAGTGATCGGTGCACTATATTCGCCCCCACCCGTTTTCATCTGCTCCCCCTTCCTACTGTTTTGTCATGAACACCATCCCTAAGATCGACGCTACATACGGGAGTGCCTTTATCGGTCTCGTCGCCGGCTCCGTGTTCGCAACTTGATATATTGTGAGGAGAATTACACTAATCAGCCTCTCGTAGTTTGTATGGGGTCACACTCCTTCAAACGTGAGTCACGCATTGTCCCAGTGCGTATCAGCGCGCAATAAATAGGCCGTCAGATTTCTGTACTATAAGCAAGTCACCCTCGCCGTACCTAAATTATGTTCTGACCCCGCTCAAGACAATATCCCAAAGATTCGATAATCATCAAATTCTTGGTGAGAACGCCTACGGTTGCTTTTGCCCGTCGGCTAACACGCAAGCCCCGGTTAGGTCTTCTTCCTTTGGTACTAGGAATACCCCATCATGCGGGCCGCGACTGAAGCCTTGGTGATATTCAGGGTTCTGGATACCGCGCATCTAATACTCTGTGGGGTCGCGATGTACTGGTATGCCCCTACTTCCCTTCCCGTGATATGTTAGGAGGCTGTTGACTGGCCTCAAGGTATCTGATAACAAACTTCTCCAATGAGGCTGCACTGGCCAAGACGACATGGTGGGTCGCATTTCATTCGTTGGCGCATCAACTGGCGCTGACAGATGGCTTGTAGGAGTATGGATGTAAGAGATAATTCTGCGACACGCTTCAATGTTAACACTCTGCGTAGTTGCAGACAGATTGCAATGTGCGTCGCCAGGCTTACCGTGGATATAATATTGATGACGACTGTACTAGGGTCTCATAGGTCTCATTGTTGAATGGTGAGACTGCCCGACCGTTCGCACCGCCTGTGATTGACTGGGGTCCCCATAGCTTTTTTGCCCGCCGAGTGTGGATTAGTATGGCCCCGTATATTTCATCCTCTCAAACCATTGCTTATTGCTGTTAGTGTCTGGGAACTTCATTCTCACTGCGATCATCGTGCGTCCCGCGTCTGTATAAACGAATTTGTGGCCAACGTATATAATCCACAGGTTCTGCTCGCATGTATACACTTCGGTAGGCTCTTTCTCACCCATTTGAGCAGCACTGAACCACCCGGCCGGCCTTCCAGGCCTTGGCATCGGTATGTCCACCATTAACCGAAATCCGTATAACACCCCCTAACAAGTGTCTAGTGTTCACAATAGAAGGGTACGTTACCTGCATTGAGCTTCGCTACCTCCCCCGATGTTTTCAAACCATTACTGTTTAGGTTTCTCTTGGTGGACACGAACAAATTTCCAAAATTAATTGTAAGCCAATCGTGCCCGCCCATACTATGCCCATCAATCTCATAATTGCGTATGCATTAGTGGGTGACGAGCGCTGGGCTAGGTAGCGCGGCCACGGCTGATATCATCATCGCGTGCTCCCTATGTTATTACCTTTCGAAGAGCAGAACAGGATTTTCACGGTAAGCGGTTTGACCCCATCAGAGCATTGTGGGAGTTACCCCGTGGATGGACAGAACGGACTCACTGATTACCACTTTGACGGTGTATAGTCTGACCACGGGCCTAATAACGAGGTCGGTGGTGTTTATCTTGATCTCGGGCGGCCATTTTGTTTATGCCTTTAATTATCAGCGTCATTGCCTCCATAGCAGTGGTTACGGTATGCCGCATGTCGTCCTTCATGGTCAAAAGCCTGACGACAGCAAGTTTGCAACGATGCCCACCAATTTCGTGTGGCTTGCCTTTTTCTGGGTGCTTGGCAAATGTGAGTTCCGTCCCCCCCATCATACACGAGGAAGTTGATGGGAATCCCAGGCTATGTCAACTCCTTGCTTGCAGCGTGCGTGGCATCCACCACCTATAGAACGCACCAGCTGACCTAGTATTATTGTGTGGGCGTGGCAGACTTAATAGCCGGGGGTCGCTACGTGAGAAGGTGGCACCGCATGATCTTGGGACGATCAATCTGCAGCTGTCGCCATTTAGGGCTATGACGTCCCAGCACAGTATGGGGGCCGTCAGCTCTCGACCCATTGTGCCCGAGGTGGATAGCAAGGCCGCCCGATCGCCAACACTCGCTGTGAATATTCATACCCACACGGTATCCAAGTCTGATTACCTCGAATCGGTGCGTGATATTCCACTTCAAGTTGTGTGATCATCCTGATTCGTTATCGTAGCCGATGAGTGTTGTGTCGAGCTCGAAATCATTTGTGTAGCCATAAAATATACCCCACCATGTCCGTCTTGGACTTGAAATGCTAGATATCCGGCTGGGTTTTAGGGTGCGGAACTTGCCACTTGGTTTTTTTCCAGCGTGGGTTTCTCCCAGGGATGTGCTTTCCTGGTACACCTCGGAAAAAAAGGAACGAGAGCTTGAGAATACGCGATGTTCTGCTTGGAGTTACCAGCCCGGTGGTCCTGTTCTGTTGGGAGCTTGTACTGGTGCATGAGTACTAATGTCCACCAGCACCCCGATGCCGTGTTCCTGGCCGCGATGCACTTCTATTCATGTTCTTGCTGCAAGGTAAGGACGTGAGACTAGGGAACCCCAGTATTACTTGGGGGGGAACAAGGTGATGAAGGATCGCACATGGAAAATGAAGAGGCACAGGGACCACATAATGAAATCCAAGTTCATGTGGGATGCGGCATGCCTTGTGTTGAGATTCCCTTTTAGGAACCTGTAGCACGGTGAAATATTCTCACGATTTTACATGACGAACAACCTCCGCGATTTTCTGTTAGCGGGGCTCGCTCATCTGCCTGGCACACGCGAATTCCATATCCATGTGCTCGAGACCGTGCCGCGAAAGAACACGAGTCTTTTCCCTTTTGCAAGCCCACGACCACGGGTGCAGCTACAGGACATATTGATCCTACTCTCCGAGCAGGCGACAGCGGATTCACCAAGGGTGCTGGTGACAGGGGTGGAGGTGTGCTTGTACCAGGTCCCCGCAACGTCATGCGGGATACTCTATGTGTCGAAGGTTGATTCGACTGGGCAAGGAATGACACCATCGCCCACGGCCGCACTGGTGCGTGCGTTGCTGCGATTCTATGCGGATCCCATGACACGGCCTGTCGGGGTGGAACATCTATGGATTCAGCTGTTTGCGAGGGCACAGGGGCAATATCTGTTCCCCAATTCCGCAGAACACGCGGGGAAACGACCGCTGAGCGATGTGAAACTGTGTGGATGGTGGATGGGAGTTATGTCGGATGTGGCTGGAACACTCGACAGCCAGACGAGGTTGAAATTGTATTACATCCTTCCAGGATATAACGAAATGGAGGCGATGAATACGTTGAAGACAATGCCTTTGACTGGAAAGTGGACATACGGACATCCATATTCACAAACGGAGATTCCGCTTCCATGTCCGCCCAGAATTGGACTGGGCCACGTGATCCCATCGTTTGACGATGACCCAAAGTCGCGCTTTATAGACGAGATGGCGTATACGACAGAGGGTGATGGTGTCAAAGCTCCAAAACCCAAACGGCCTCGCCGAAGCTCCAGTAACGAGCCGGCGATGGTGGCTAATGGGATCGAAGCTGTTGGAGAGCTCAAGACGGTGAGCGCTGACGAATTCTGGGAGCGGATGTCGTTTCGACAGGAATGCGTCGCCGGCGCCGTTACCGGCTTCTTCTCACTCATCGTATCAACCCCATCACGCGATCCGCCCTCACCCCCACTCTCCGTTGGCCAAATTGCACCCCAGATCAACAAGAGGATCATGACATCACTCCAGACCGGCGTCGAGTTCTCTACGAGAGACCGCGCAATCCGGGCAACGGAAACGATCGAGTCGGCCATCAGAGGCCTATGCCGCCCCTTGCCCTCCGATGATCAGGACTCTGTCGATGTTTTCGATTCATATATCCATGCATCCATCGCCATTGTCAATCCCCCCTTGGCTCCCAAGCCCACCCCGACCGATTCCGCCGTGCAGACCCCCGTACCCCTTGTTACTGTATTGACCACCAGAAAAAAGAAGAAACGAGACAATTGATTTTATTTTAGGCTGGAGAATCTTACCACTAGTGTGTAGCGCTGTAAGCACTGGACATCGTGGCGCCAGCCACTTGGAGATAAAACACTTGTAAATATTCATTGTGTCGAGGAAAAACGGATGTAGACCGCCCAGAGCTACATAGAGTAAGTACCCTTGTGTTCCACCAACCCTGCATTTGGTCCGCTTTGCGCAAGTTACAGCGGCTTGCTATTCCGTTCTCCGATAAAGGCACGACGGGTGGAAAATCTTTTCCCCATCCTCGAGTAACAGACCGCAGAAGTATTTATGCCCCCAGAAATTTATTGATGCAGTAGTGACCGTCTTCTTGAATTGACGTGCGGGGCCTTGATTTAATTTGAGTATTGTTTACCCGCGCGCCAGCGGTTCCTCGACAGACCTCGATAATACAAGGGATGCGGGTGCAATATATCAATCGAACAGCTCCTGGCTCAGCTGGCACTCTGCTTCGCCTAAAGGAACCCCGAGGAAGCCTAGGCAGACTGGTAGCTGAGGATCAGATGTCACGGATGGAAGGGTGGAGAGTGGATTTCCAGCCGTGCCCGAATCATCATAGCCGCGGTCTTTCGCTCGGTGTCGGGGTGGAGTGGTTGACTTGCTCTGGAAATGGCATCATGCCAGGTTTGTCGACATTCGCTCCGTTGGCAAGGTGATTTGTTTGAAATCATTCACGGCAGCGGCTCCAACCCGATTGAAGACCACTGCGGGAGCATAGCCAAGGACTGGGTATTACCGCAGAAGTTGGTGGGACTGCGTTGAGCAGATCCCACGGCGTATTTACCACCCAACCGGACTAGTAGCCTATGGGTACCCCCAGTCGATGGACCGTGACTCCGGTGGTGGCTGTGTGGTTGTTTTCGGAATCAATCAAAGTAGGATGTTTGTAGTATGACCAGAGATGAGAGCATATCGAGAGTGGTCTCTGATGGGGGCGTGAATAATAGTTCAAGTGGGGCAATGAATGTGAGATTACCTGTATATGGGTGGCAGATGGGATCAGTAGAGCTCCGAAAAAAGTTATAATTACCATGCATAGCGACTGGCAGTGTTGGGGGACTGTCAATGGGAATGGCTCACGGTATTCCGTAAGATGTGAGATATCTGCCAAATGACGTCGGATCCGGACAGCTCGCAGGGAAAGGAAAAAAAAAAAAAAAGAGAGAGAGAACAGGAAGGGTACTGATAGCGTGCCCCCGGCCGGGGTTCTGGGTTTCAAGCTGACAGACAGGTTTGGGCTGGATTTGTCTCCTTGTTTCGAAATTGCAGGTGTTCATTTATATAAGGGTTTCAGGCCGCCAAGGGTTAGTGATCGAATCGAGCTCTGATTATATTATTATTATATTTTCAGATTTCGATTCGGAATTCCGCCTCGCCTCTTTTTAATTAACCTCCTGCGTTTTCCCTTCAACCTCAACGACGACGACGACGACGACGCCGGCGACGACTATATCATTCACGACGCATCCTTTCTACGTCGTCCTCCAGTGGCAACGCACATTCTCACACTCGGCCCACCCACCCTGCCCCATCTTTTCCGTTTTTTCCCAGCTCAGTATGTCTGTCAACCACAGCAGCCTCGCAGCCCACATTCCACAGTCACTTCCATCCTTTGCACAGGCCTTTAGCAATCAGTCCCTAGGCAGCATTTCCTCTGGGAACAACTCTTTACCCCCAATACAAACACATCTCGCACCCACAATGGAAAATCGTCGTGTACATTCACCTGCTCATTCTCGGCCACCCAGTGAGGAAAACCCCACCACAACCCTCAAGATCACAGGCACAAAACGCTGCCGCATCGATGTGTCCTTGGCCACCCCACGCGACGAACTCCACTCGGATTCAGAGTGAGCCCTTGTTCCAACCACTTGGCTGTTTTTTTTTCTCTTGCCCGAATCGCTCATCTATCGCATTTCCAGAAGAGGGTCTTCACCTCTTATCTCCATCAAAGAAGAGCAGGACCATGATATGCTGGATCCAAGCCCAGCGCCATCCTCCGCTAGGCCCCACCTCGACACGCAGACGCGGGTAATCCACGATACCGCTGGTGCACCTCCACCCTCTAGTCTCCTTCCGCCGTCGAAAAAACGCCGCGTCACCATCAGTGGTGCACCTCATCCTCTCAATACAAACGTGCGAGTTCCGCCCGATCAAACGAATTCCACTCCCATATCCCCTGTTGTCATGGGTTTCACGATTAAGCGCGATAATCCATCTGCCTTTGAGCAGGTTCGATCCATGATCACTGTGAAACAGAAACAGAAGGCATTAATTGAGCAACGAAGAGGCAGCGTGGCAGGCGTTTCGTCAACAGGCAGCAATGCACCCCAAACACCCATCGAGGAACGTATTCCCGCACTCAAGCAATCTGGCTCCGCACGCACGCTTCGCCGCAGCCCTAATACTGGCACCGGCACAAGAAGAATCACCAATGGCCCTGGGCCTGGGGCAAGCAACCCGCGGCCACCTAGTCCGAGCCCCATAATTGTGCCCAGCCAGCAGCCGTTGCAAGTTCCCAGCCAAATGGCCACAGAAAATAATGCTTTACCACCACTTCCTATTAGCTTTGCGCGACGCCGCGCAAATCAGATGGGCGGTGGTAAGAAAAAGCCTGCCGACATCGTAATCAGCCCCCGTGAGGCACAAACGCGGGAGCAGTTCCAGCCGGCCATACAGAGTGCTCCTCCAGTCCCTCATGCGGGGCAGGGTCCATTCCTTTCGGGGAGGTTCCCCATGACACTTCCCCGTCTGCCATCCGTCCTGGGTGGTGGAGATAATGTCCGCCGTGTGGCGAGCAATGTCCCGCCAACGCCAACAAGGCTATCGTTGCAGCGGAATCAGTCGAGTTCGACGCTTGCGCCGCCGCCCACAGGGCGATCCCCACCTGCGGCCTCGATTCCCATTGCCTCTGTTCTTGTGCCACCAACGCCCAGCACTTTTCAACGCCCAGATTACCCAGGTGATAAGTCTGCGTTCCTGGCGCCATTTGGGGTGTTTTATGATGCATTGAATGACTCGAAACAACTTAAAAACTGGCTCGGGGATCAATTGCAGAGATCTCATTCACTCATCCAGAGCTTGACGCAACAGCAGGAGAAGATTGGGGAACTAGTCGATAGTTTGGTGGACAAAAAAGTGGCAGGCATGCGATCGGAAATGGTGAGTTTGAACCGGCGTGTTGAAGAGCTGGAGGATGCTCTCCGCGCGGCAACATCTGGGCACCGCCAGAGCACCGACCTTGGCGTGTCCAAGAGCAAAGGAAAACAGCCCCTCAGAAATGGTATTATTGCTGGCCCAGTGGCTCCAGATGGTTATACCTTCCCTCCCGTACCCCCTACCGACTCATCACGCAACAGTCGGCCCGAGCTTATGAGAAGACCTTCTTCCCCAGGATGGGGGCAAGATCGTGAATCTCGTGAAATTCACCACCCGCCCGATCCTGAGCATGGTTCTCCTGCACCATTTGAAGCCAGACGTCTCTCGGTGTCAGCTTCGAGGCTGGATCCCCCTCGTACCCAGGCATCTGAATCTTCGTCACAGCCACCGCGGAACTCCTTCCCGGTCCATTCTCCGCCCCAAGGCTTTCGGGATACTTCTAACCACGCTCTTGCACCGCCGCCACCAACGCATGGGAAGCCCCTGCGTAGTGGTCACCCAGAGCGTGATCGCCCAGGGATCCACCGACAAGGATCACATTTCCGCACTGCTAATCCATCCCCTGATGAGCAGTGCGACAGCCCGCCACCTCAAAGACGGGGTGACAGCCGTCGAGGTTCCGTCGTGATTCCATCGCCACCGCAGGCTCCACGGGAAGATACATGAACAGGCCACTCTCATTTTCAAGTATATCCGTTTCTCTCCATTTATATCCATCACTTTCGCTTTCTCTCATGTCCGATTTCTTGTTGACGATCTCTACGACATCTTGGACATTGTACTTCTCCCTCTCGCTCCTGTCCCTCAACGGACTTATGCGCTCCGTTAGCTTTGAAGAATATGCATTTGTTCTCGTATAGGGTTTTTTCTTGGGTCATTTTGGGATTGTAGAGCGTCCACCTCTCCCTCTCTCGTTCATCTGTCGTTTTCTGTTATGACTCCTGGAAAGTCGCTCCGCTCCTTGGCCATTTCCTCTCCATTTACATGTACTTAATACACCAATGTATAAGCACGCACACTCAAAAAGGTTTCTTTGATCTGGGGTTACACCTTGCCATATGCCTCGATCAGAAGGTGCAGTGCAGATCAGAACTGCGGGATCATGACACAGGATCTTGTGGGGCGCATGGGTACATGAGTAAGTATACTTACTGATACTCAACAAGATGTTTGGTGATCATCAAGATGGAAAATGAATTTTGTCTCGCCGAAAAGATGGAAGACGAGAATGATATTTCCCCTGAGTTCGTGAGAAAAAGCCCATGATCATAACAAGTTGCTACTAATTTTGCACTTGAATCGAAACCAGGCGGGAGATGAACCGACCACTGAAATTTGTCGCATCCTTTACCCGGACATATGCCACGCGTTTTCCGCGTCCAAAACCTGGAACTTCAGAGCGGCCTGCGTACCATCCTCCCGACCCGCTGGTCAATAATTCTCATGCTGTGGTCACCGCCCTCCCCGACGAGGACCTTACCTTCATACACCGACCACCACCGACGGTACCCTCGCCTTTTTCTCTCACCACAGCTCCTGCGTCTCCCCTCCTCCGGCCGCGGAGCCCATCGCAACAAATTCCTCTACCGCCTTTTATTCGACCATCTGCGGACAAAGTCCAGCCAAAACGCGCCTCGGATGAAATCGTCGCCAAGATTCGTCGTCTAAGGAAATCGAATCCCTCAATATACACCCAAGGGAAACTTGCAAAAATGTTCGGCTGCACTCCAACTTTTGTGGCAGCCATAGCAGCCTTAAAAAAGCCAACAAGAACAGCCATGATAAGGTTGCGGGACCAGAAGCATTCCGAGTCTAGAGAAAAATGGAGCGAGAAGAAAGTGATGGTCAGAGCTATTCGCGCAAAGCGGCGTGAATTTTGGTGATTTGCATGGCCCGCCGTTCCGTACATAGGCAAGTCCTCCCCTTTCTAAAGCCTTGCTATCTATTTACCCACCTGCAGGAGTAGCACTTCGTGGTGTACCCTCGGCTCATGTGAATGAAATCCTACAATTATGGCGGGCAATAGTACCCTTTTCAATAAGATGCGATATATCCCGTGATTGGGTGGCGGAAGCCCGCTCCTGGATATGGCACCACTCCTCTCTCTGTTCCTCATTCTCCCGCCCGCTTCAGCGATTCTGGGGTGCCAATAACATTGAACCGGTTTCAGAATAGTCCCCTTGCATTCACATGGCTGAAAGCGGACATGTCTCAAATTCAAATGGCTCAGAAATAAGGCAAGGTGCAATTGAACAAACAACTTTCGACCGTATAAAAGACGTGAAACTTGCCCCCTTCTTCTTTACTCTCAAATGGCGCTCGTACATCCACCCCTCTCCACTTTGACAAACGGTGCCATCCTACTGGCACCTCGCATACCCCCTTATTTTTCAAAGACTGACCACCATCAGCGGTGCCTTGCGCAGCTGCGCACCAAGTCCACGGGACTGGAAAAATATATCTATCTCAATGGGCTCAAAGAGCGGGATTCTAACCTCTTCTACGAAGTCCTCCTGAGTAACATGCTCGAGATAATTCCAATCTTATACACCCCGACGGTGAAACGCATTCTCGCGTTCCGCGACTCTGACTGATGTTAGATAGGTTGGGGATGCCTGTTCCAACTATTCACACATCTGGCGCCGTCCTGAGGGACTATATGTCTCAATTGAGAATAAAGGCCACATTCGCCAGGTTTTACGCACCTGGCCGTCCGGTGACGCCTCGAGGATTTCTGTGGTCACTGATGGTATGCGGCTTCTTCGTGGTTTAGTCTTCCGTTTGTTTACACATCCCAAGGTTCTCGCATCCTTGGTTTAGGCGATCTTGGAGCCAATGGCTTACCTATCAGCATTGGCAAATTGTAAATTTCGATCGCAGGCGTGTAGTTTCTACCACTAAAAGCTTTGGCCGCAGGGATCTCTATATTGCAGGCGCGGGCATCCGTCCCACGTCGACGGTCCCTATATGTTTGGACCTAGGCACGAATACCCAAAAATTTCTTGAGGATCCACTATATCTCGGTGTTCGCCGCAAGAGGCCTGACACTCCAGAGGTGAGCTGTCTCGCAAGTATATTTTATTTCATTCATGTTTTTTTGAACTCTGAAATAGATGGATGAGCTCATGAACGAATTTATGGAAGCAATGAGAGATGTTTTTCCGCATCTAACCGTGCAATTCGAAGATTTTTCCACCGACAACGCATTCAGATATTTGGATATATTCCGTTCACAATACAGGTGTTTCAATGACGATGTACGCAAGTCTCCTCTCTTTCCTCTAAATCTAACCAAACGTGTCCACGCTAGATACAGGGCACAGGTTTGAGCCTCCCCTTTCTCTCATGTCTTCCACTGACGGCACGTCGTAGGAGCTGTAGTTCTCTCTGGGTTTGTCAATGCAGCCCGCCTTGCGTCGGCTGCCTCTGGCATCCCCCTGACAGAACATAAAATCTTATTCTTCGGGGCCGGTTCCGCTGGCATAGGCGTCGCAAAGCAACTGCTGTCCTTCTTCACCCTCATGGGGATGAGCGAGGAGGATGCCAAACACAGAATCTACGTGAGCGCATTAGCCTTCATCCGACCAATAGATTACAGCCGTTAACGCTTTTATCACCCAGACCGTGGATTCGAAGGGGCTTATTACAGCTGATAGAAAGGGTCTACAAGAGCACAAGAAATGTTTGTTGTCATAACAATCTTACCAGCCCCCGCCCTACTCACGCCCTTCAGTCTTCGCTCGCACGGATTATGACGGCCTCCCGCTGACGAACTTGGCAGAAATAATCGAATACGTCAAACCGACGGCACTTTTGGGCCTTAGCACCATCCGTGTTCGTACAGCCGTGTGTCTTTTTGAAGGGTACTAAAAATGGCATGATTCAGAACGCATTCACAGAAGAGGTGGTCAAGCTCATGGATAAAATAAACACCCGCCCAATCATCTTTCCCCTTTCAAACCCTGTTTCCCTCTGCGAGGTGGACTACAGTGATGCCATAGAATGGTTTGTGCTGTTGGCATTATTTTTAGGACCATTCTCATACATAGCACCAGGACAAATGGCAGCGTCATCTTCGCATCTGGGAGCCCTTACAAACCAATTGAATATCAAGGAAAGCTATATGAGCCTGGACAAGGGAACAACATGTATATATTCCCTGGCATTGGGCTGGGCACCATCCTTTCAAAGGCAAGACACGTTACTGATGATATGGTGGAGCAAGCATCTCTCGCGCTGGCATCTTCTTTGACACGGGAAGAATCTGCCGCAGAGCTGGTTTATCCCCGTCTTGCGCGTATCCGCCACATCAGCGCACAGATCGCTCTTGCTGTTATTCGGGCCGCTCAGGCAGCTGTGAGTGATGATTGACCCAAACCGGTTTCGGATTTTAATTCCTTCATGGCAGGGTGTTGATGAGAATGCTATTCTGCGAAACTTGTCTGACGATGCGCTCCTGGAATATATTCAAACGAATCAGTGGCAGCCGGGTTCGAACCAGACCTTGACACGCCTGTAATGCATATCCACGTATGTAGGGCAAAACTCTCACCTTGCACAATACAAATATAAGAATATGATCCCGCTGTTACCAAGTCCAATTCCAGCAAGAGATTCAATATATATCATGCGTCAATGGTGGCGTCGGAGAGGCGTACATCATCAACAGCTAGTGTAACATCCTCCAACTTCCATCTGAAAATACTGAATCGATGGTTTACTCCTGGAAGGGCGGGTAGGCACGTCGCTCCTCCGCATCCACCGGTTTCATCCATGGGCCATAAATACACAACTTCTTTCACACGAGAATGTAAGAGCGCCATACTGCACATAATGCACGGCTCGTGAGTGGTGAACACAGTGAGCGATGTAAGCAAATAATTAGTGCCATTCTGCGGCTCCCCCTCGCTCCCCGGGACTTCGGTAGCTGGAGCGGGGGAAATCCCCAGAGCTCCAGATGCTCTATAATTTGCTATCTTTCTGATGACATGGATGATGGCGTGGCGGAGAGGGCGACCTGTTGTTTGCCGTGTATCGGTCGCGATAAATGTCATCGGGGTTGAGCTTAGTCCATTGCCGTAAGGCGCGGCAACATACGCCGCAATGGGTAACTACAGAAGTATGATGGTGTTGAGTGGTGATAGATCATCAGAAAGTCAAGACACCAACATCTCCATGCTCATGGGCCTCGGTAGCAGCTTCTATGGCTAATTTCATTGCCTCCCAGGCCCACCTAACGCGGCCCCGTGACCATCTTTCCTTCTCCTCTTTTCGTCGGGGGGCAAAAATCGTGGGCCAAAAGGTCGATTTTGAGTGTAGGGATTTGGGAGTCAGCGCGGGCGAAGTCGGAACTGGGAGAAGATATGGATCCGATAATCTGACATTACCAGGGATTACGGGGGGTTGGGGGTCAGTGGTGAGTAGGAAAGTGGTGGTGCCAGATTTTTTCCGGATGCGTTTGAGATGCCCCAACTTGGCTGATTCCACGCCGCTCTGCTTCAGCCATCTACATCGAACCCCAAAGTCAGATACAGCGCTATCGCGCCCAAGGGAATGGCTGACTTTAGCATCAATGAGATTTCTCTTGGATCTAGAATATCGACCACCCACGCAGGCGCTATTTCAAGGTATGTTAGTAACAAGTTCGCATGAATCCAATTTGGGAATGAAACCTGTGTGAACGGACTGGATATCTTCCTCATCTAGGCTAGGCCTGAGCTCCACAAACGGAAGTTCATCCTCTGGGATATGATGTGCAGCATCGCCCTCAAGGTATGGCTCATCTTTGCCGCCCGGTGGGACCTGATCATCAGCATCAAAGAGAATACCTAAGGCATCACCATCCGAGTCTTCAGTTTCATTGATTATCTGTTTTGATGCCCCAACGGGATTGAACCAGAGGTTATGGTCGTAGAATATACACAACTCCTCTTGCGGTTCGATATCACGTACAGTTGTGAACTGTATCGAGTCGGTAAATACATCAATGTGATATGAAACGTTAGGGGATTCAGAGTGATTGAATAGGGAGCCTTTGTGCTGTTAACTTCCAATATTCTTCCTCGGCATGCGGAATGCATACCGAGTCCTAGGGCAAGCGCCATGCGTCCATCAGCCCATTTGAAGGTATAATCGTCCAGCGCAGTAAACCTTCCTGCAAGCATATTATCAGGCTCCCCCAATATAATTCGTATGTGAAACCTCCGACCATGTATTTCATATTCCTCCCTTGAAAAGAGGAGCACCGGGCTGATTTCAACAACTGTTCGTTGGGTGATTGAGCATGAGGCTGCTCATAATTAGACAGAGCTGGCAGGTAGTCATGTAATCATACCATACACCCCTCGTCCTTTTCCTTGCGTATATTTGATAACACATCCTGAGCTGTTGAGATGTTCGGGCACACCCAAGGTGGCCTTGGACTCGGATTCGGACTCGGAGGACAGGTGAAGGCTGGACATCCGACTTCCGACCTCCTGCGGCACGTGATTTGACCACGCATTGGAAATTGGCATGAAATTTGGACTCGAGAGTCGACACGTCTGCAAGAGTTCCAAGCGCGTCCATCTACGAGCAACTTAGACACCATGGCTGTTCTTAAACCGAGGCCCCTCCCCATCATCATTCTTGCTAGTCTAGTGCCCGTTGCGACATGGCTTATCATACGACCACTATTGGATCCAGCACCACCGCTGCCAGCATTATACACAAACATGGGCCTGTCTTTATTTGCATTCCTAACCACACTTTATCTGGTCCCCGCTCTGGGTCCCACATTTATTCAAGCAAACCTCAGAGGCCGCGATTTGTTGAAGCCTTACCACACACCTATGTACGCCAACAGTGATTCCGCGTCCAAATGACACGTATTGATACCAAGTAGACCCGAAAGCCAAGGCCTTGTCTGCGCCGCCATATATATCCTTCTACTGATGTTGTTCATTCCGTTCGCCTTTGCCAACTCCATAACCATGATCTCCAAGGCCGATATGAAGCACGAAGGAATGTCTGTCGTCGAGTTCCCCCACTACCAGGTAAGTTATAAATTGCGTTCACCATTGACTGGGAGAATGGTTAATCATGTTGACCAGCCGTCTTGCGCAGCTTTCCGTCTATCTATCCTCACTGCTGTCGCTTCTGATTGCCACTATCTTGGGCTTTTTGGACGACGTTTTCGACATTCGATGGCGCCATAAACTTCCAATTCCTATCATTGCGTCGATTCCTCTTTTAATGGTGTATTACGCCGAACGAGGCAACACGCATGTGGTTGTCCCGATACCACTACGACCAATTCTTGGGACGCTGGTCAACCTTGGTCAGTGACCACAACTCTCCTCGTGAATTCGCACCCTTATCACTACTCCAGGCCCACTCTATTATCTTTATATGTCACTACTATCCACATTTGCCACCAACAGTATCAACATCCTGGCTGGTATTAATGGCTCGGAAGTCAGCCAGGCCTTGATTATTGCCCTTTCTGTCATCCTCAACGATTTGCTGTACCTTCCTTGGCCCGTGGACTTCCGGATCCCTCTTCACCTTCTGGGAAATAAAGCGGAGGTGGACATTGGTGGAGTATGGAGTGCGGGAATGGCGCATGGGAGCCAGGAACTTGTGGAACGACATCTGTTCAGTTTATATTTCATGATTCCCTTGGTTGCTGTGTGTGTTGGGTTTATGTATCATAACTGGTATGCTCCGGATAACGTGAGTTTTTTTAATACAGTTCTCACCATTGTTTTTAGGTACCCTGCGCGTGCGTTCCCCGGCGATACGCTCTGTTATGTCACTGGTATGGCATTCGCAGTGGTTGGTATTCAAGCACATTTTTCAAAAACCCTGCTGTTGTTCTTCATTCCCCAAATTTTCAACTTTATTTTATCATGTCCTCAACTTTTCGGCATCATCCCATGCCCCCGGCACCGGCTCCCAAGGTTGGTCGGTTGCAATGGCTCTCCTGCCAACTATAATCATACTTATACTGCTTCCGTAGATATGATCCAGATACCAATCTCCTACATCCGTCCAAGACGTTGTTCCAACAGGCACCTCCAAAATTGACAGCAGCGACGCTTCGAATGCTGGCCGCGCTCGGGCTCACAGAACTGACCATACATCCAACTACTGGAAACATCTTGGAGTCGACTAATCTGACAATCCTGAACCTATTCTTGCTCCGCCTCGGAACAATGTCTGAGAAGCGCCTTGTCCAAGTATTGATGTGCACTCAGGTGATGCGAAACCATTCTAGTTGTCGAAATACCAACTCATCCGGCCGCTTCGACAGATTGCGGGAAGTATTTTTGCGTTTACTGTTAGGTATGGTCTCGCCGGATTGGTGTACGACGGGGACAGAAGATGATTACCCTTTATCTTATGTACATACAATGCCTTGTGTGATTAATCCACTCCCAAGATCCGGCTGTGAATCAATGGGCGAGACGCCAAGTTTGGGGTCTGGATTGTAGGTATATGTAGAATGCAGGTGGCATGTGTCAGGGACGTCGAGCTACTGCAGACATCCCCGCCGGAAATCCGCATGCTAACAGCGCAGAGCTTGGAGTCCAGCTAGGGGCACGTAGATAGAGCGTGTTTTATGGTCAGAATCGTGGGCCAAGGAGAGCCGACGGATATAACCGCATCTCCGCACTCCGAATCCAAAGTCACGGATGCGCCCAAGACGGACTCGAATACGCCGAAATCACATGTCCCCCGTTTCGCACCGAAACTCGAAAGGGGTACAATTGTGAATTTATGGGGCCGGTAGTATCGCCCAGGCTCTTATATACCTACTTCCACCATCACACCTGTATCTCTTATACAACCACCCACCATGTCCGCCGAAAAAGCCCGTTTCGCGCAAGAAGTTGCCCAACTCGAGCAATGGTGGAAGGTGATCTTTGTCCCAACTACTATTGACTGCCGCTAATGCCGCTTGATGCCTAGAGTCCCCGTTTCGCAAGAGTTACCCGGCCTTACACTGCGGCTGAGGTCGTTTCGAAGCGCGGTACAATTCCCATTGAATATCCATCCAATGTGATGGCAAAGAAGCTTTGGGCGACGCTCAGTGAGCACGCTAAGCGGGGAACTCCCTCTCATACCTATGGAGCGTGAGTCTCTACCATCGCGACACATTACGCAGTCGAGCCTAAAGTGCTTGTTAGGCTCGACCCGGTCCAGGTGACGCAAATGGCAAAACACCTCGAGACGGTCTATGTCTCTGGCTGGCAATCGTCCAGCACGGCATCTAGTACAAACGAGCCTGGGCCAGATCTCGCTGGTAAGCCCGGTATGATCATATTGGTTTTTATAACCATGGAAGCAACCAGATTATCCCTCCAACACTGTTCCCAACAAGGTTGAACATTTGTTCTTTGCCCAGTTGTTCCATGACCGCAAGCAGCGACAGGCCCGGTCTGATATGACAGATGATGAGCTCGCTCGGACACCCTACATCGATTACCTCCGCCCGCTCATCGCAGATGCTGACACTGGACATGGAGGTCTGACCGCAATCATGAAACTTGCCAAGATGTTTGTTGAGAAAGGTGCTGCCGGCATTCATGTTGAGGATCAAGCTCCCGGAACCAAAAAGTGTGGTCACATGGCCGGCAAAGTTCTCGTTCCCGTTCAGGAACACATCAATCGCCTCGTCGCCATTCGCCTCCAATTCGACATTATGGGTGTCGATAATCTTGCCATCGCTCGGACTGATTCGGAGGCAGCAACCCTCATTACTTCCAACATTGATGAACGGGACCACCCATTCATTCTTGGTTGCTCCAATCCCTCGCTACAACCTTTGAGCGCCGTTATGAATGACGCTGAGAGGGAGGGTAAATCCGGGGATCAATTACAGGCGATAGAAGATAACTGGATATCGGCCGCCAACCTTCAGCTCTTGTCCGCGACCTTGGCCGACGCCTTGAGGAAGCAAGGGGCAAACCCAGCTTCCATCGACAAATTTGTCGCACGGGTTTCACATTCGTCTCACTCAGAAAGTATAGCCATTGCCAAGAGCGAATTCGGCCTGAAGACCGTTCCGTTTTGGGATTGGGATAGTCCGCGGACCCGTGAAGGCTACTACCGATATCAGGGTGGTACACAATGCGCCGTCAGCCGATCCATCGCGTTCGCCCCTTATGCTGACCTCTTGTGGATGGAAACCAAAAAACCCATCTTGGCGCAGGCTCAGGAGTTCGCGGCTGGTGTCCATGCCGCACGTCCTGGTCACTGGCTAGCTTATAATTTGAGTCCCTCGTTCAACTGGGACGCTGCCGGTCTGGGGGACAAGGACATGGAATCGTACGTCTGGCAGCTTGGCAAGCTCGGTTTTGTTTGGCAATTCATCACGGTTGGTGCTCCGAGCCTTCCCCCCCTGAGATACTATAGTAACATCCACTTTCAGCTGGGAGGTCTCCACTCCAACGCGTACATATCCGATCTATTCGCGTCACAATTCGCGAAGACCGGGATGAAAGCCTACGTTGAACTCATTCAACGGAAGGAGAGAGAGCTGGGAACGGATGTTCTCACCCATCAAAAGGTATTCATCACTGCGGCCCATGAATGTGCCAATTGCTTACGAATAAATAGTGGAGTGGTGCCGACTACGCAGACAGCCTCCTCAAGACGGTCACTGGTGGCGTTTCATCCACATCCGCGATGGGTAAGGGTGTTACAGAAGCACAGTTCACCTCCAAGCTCTGAGGATGCGAGGTCGAGAAAATACATATCATCTTGTATCGTGCCACTTCATTAATGTAAAATAACGTACACCGTGGCTCCCAAAATATTCACCTCGTGTGCATGCTCCCCTAGTACTATGCAGAAAAGATTGGCGTAGTAGGGTAGGCGTGCTCCAGCTATTGGCACCATCCAATAATACTATGACCCAACCACACGCGACCAGTATCCCGGTACAGCAAATGCCCTTGAGGTGAGCGATGACTCCTGTTGCGCACCCGGCCAGGGGCAATGATACTGTCCAGTTCGAGCGATATTTGTCAGACTAGTAGCAGTTTAGTGGTTTACCCACTCGCTCTTGGAGTAGATTCGCCTAAGTTCAATGCCCCACGATAGAGCCTCGATCTATTTTTTAACACTTTCACTTGGGCAGACGCGATGCCTCACTAGGTTCTGGTATTTGTCGCGAAGCATATAATCATACAGGCTCAAAGAAACACAAATATCATCCTCGGGCTGGCCCCCGGATATAGCCTATACATTTCAAGAACTTCGATTCTCCTGGCTTGTTTCGCGATACAAATCAACATGGATGCGTCCGAAAGAATTCAGGCTGCTTCGCGCTTCTTGCTCCAGTCTCCGCCTGGAGAGATCAATGATGTTTTGAATGGTAGGTCTTGTGCGATTCAAACCAGAGCCGGGCATGGATAACAAGCGATCAGACGTACGAAACATCATCTCAGATGACGATCAACTACAAGAGGGGGTTCTTCCTGCGCTCCAGGAATACAACCTTGCACAATTCATGACTGTCGACGTTCCTGGAACCGACCACCAGGTAGAGATTCGTTTGCTCTATTGCGTTCTCCGGTATGAAATATACTTGTGGTAGTCCATTGTCAGCGATGCTGCACGTCTGGAGCCGTCCGGTGATGAGGCAGAAAGATTCTTGGACCCTCGATCCATGACCAGCTTTGTGTTTAATCACCTCAGTTTGGTATGCACACCCGCTTTGCGTATCCGGTGCCACGATATATGGCATGAGTACAGGAAGCATCTGATCCCCATAGAGTGGAATCTGGCGCCAACGCCGAGCCATTTCGGTATGCAGTACTATCTTTCGGCGTATATTATCTCATACCAGGCGACCGCTCCAAGCTCTGCACTCGAGAAATCCACACTACAATACATATCCTCACATTTCCATGATGGAGTTAGCTCTGTGTTCACGGCCCCTGGGTCGAATGGATTCTTAATCCAAATTGTCGCGAATAAATACAATCCGACCAATTACTGGTGGGTCGCATTATATCCCAAGTAAACCCTAATAAATGGAAATATCAAGGTCAGGCAGGTGGAGGTCCGAGTACCAGATTAATCTAAATGAAAATACAGTCGCCGGGAAGATCTTGGTGAACATACACTATTACGAGCAAGGAAATGTTGGTGCCGATTCCCTGGTGGCATGGTCTAACAAATAATCTCTCTACAAAGGTGCAACTATCCACTACTCATACCGTTTCTTTCGCATTGCCATCCGCCGTTGTGACATCCTCGCCAAGTGCATCTGCTTCCAAAATTTTGGCACTCATCGAAGATGAGGAGGGGAAGTACCAGACCTCCTTGAATGACACCTATCAGGAGATGGGTGAAAAGACCTTCAAGGGATTGCGGCGCGCTTTGCCACTGACAAGACAGAAATTGGATTGGGATAAAGTGTGCCATTCATATTACACTTGGGTGATTTCAACTAATATGAGGGTAGGTGCTTGGATATAAATTGGGTGCGGAATTAGCATCTAGTAAGGTTGGACTTAGTAATTCGTAGACGACAAATTTGTTTGTGCAGTCATCCTGGCAAGGTGCAATGCAACAAAAGATGCCCTCCAAACTAAATTTTATCGCCGATTTGAGAGGTATTGGTGCGTAAGTAAGTCAGGCTGTTCTGAGTACTGACTCACTGAGAGGCCCGTGCACTTGGTACGACCAAGTTCCATATGGCTCAGGAATGATTGCTTACATCATCAACCTCTCTTTCCTCCAAACATCGACGACGGATGAATTTTCCACCGCCTCCCCCTGGTTTCATGCCGCCCCCTCCTCCGGGTATGGCGCCCACACAAAACCAGGCGTCTGGGTCGCGCTTACCGCCAGAAGGTATATCACTCCCTTTCTGAACGTCATTAAATTTTCATATCTCCCGCAAAAGTGATTTCGCAGAAGTCTATGAAATGGATTCAAATGCAAAAGAAAAGATATGGGGAAAAGCGCAGGGGTGGGTACGTTGATATGGGTAAACAGGTCAGTTTTCCTCGGTTACATGGAGAGTTGGTATTTATTTGCTTGCGCGTAGGATCTTCCTCCTGAACACGTCCGCAAAATTATCAAGGACCACGGTGATATGAGTAATAGGAAGTTCAGGAATGACAAGCGGGTTCATCTGGGCGCTCTCAAGTACGTTCCACACGCTGTTATGAAACTTTTGGAAAACATCCCATATCCCTGGGAGCAAGTCCGCGAGGTTCCGGTCCTCTATCACATTACTGGCGCAATTACGTTTGTGAACGAAATTCCTCGCGTTGTCGAACCCATCTATCACGCGCAATGGAGCACAATGTGGCTAGCGATGAGACGCGAGAAGCGGGATCGCCGGCATTTCAAGCGGATGCGTTTCCCCCCATTTGACGACGAAGAGCCTCCCCTGGACTATGGTGACAACGTACTGGATGTAGACCCCCTTGAAGCTATCCAGCTCGACCTTGATACTGAGGAGGACTCGGCCATCGTCGACTGGTTTTATGATCCCAAACCTCTTATTGACACTTCTGCTGTGAATGGTTCATCCTACCGATATTGGTCATTGTCACTTCCCGTCATGGCCAATCTTTATAGATTGGGGAGGACCCTCCTTTCCGACCAACCTGATCGCAACGCGAGCTATCTTTTCGACAAAAATGCTTTCTTCACTGCGAAAGCCTTGAACATGGCAATCCCTGGCGGTCCCAAATTTGAGCCTCTCTATCGTGATATGGATACTTTTGATGAAGATTGGAACGAGTTCAATGATATCAACAAGGTCATTATCCGTCAGCAGATCCGGACGGAATACAAGGTTGCTTATCCACACTTGTATAATTCCCTCCCGCGCTCCGTTCGCATCTCCCCATACCATTCACCCAAAAATGTCTATATCAGAACCGATGATCCCGACCTTCCTGCTTTCTATTTCGATCCCCTCATCAATCCTATATCTCTCCGTGGTCACACCGCTAAGAATGCTCCGCTTGTGTCTCATGAGGACACGATATTTGGCCCGAATGACGCAGATGATGATGACTTCGAGCTTCCTGAAGTTATTTCTCCATTCCTCGAACAAAAGCCTCTGGAAAATGATCTTACTGCCGATGGTATTGCCCTATGGTGGGCACCGGAACCCTACAGTCGACGGTCTGGAAGGATGAGGCGAGCCCAGGATATCCCTTTGGTTAAGGGTTGGTATCTGGAGCACTGTCCCCCCAACCAGCCTGTCAAAGTCCGTGTTTCCTATCAGAAGCTTTTGAAATGTTTTGTCCTCAACGAATTGAGGACGAGGCCCGAAAAAGCCATGACGAAGAAGAATTTATTCCGGCAGCTCAAAGCGACTAAATTCTTCCAGACGACTAAGCTCGACTGGGTTGAAGCTGGTCTCCAGGTTTGCCGACAAGGATACAATATGCTGAACCTTCTCATCCATCGCAAGGTTCGTAATGATGACTCTTGGTGCTCACTATACTCATTGTTTTCTCAGAACCTAAACTACCTTCACTTGGATTATAACATGAATTTAAAGCCAGTCAAGTGAGTTCCTACGCTTATCTCATTGCACCTTTTCATTGGTTTTAACAGGACATTAACCACCAAAGAGCGGAAGAAATCGCGGTTTGGAAATGCGTTCCATCTATGTCGTGAAATTCTTCGCCTCACGAAACTCGTTGTTGATGCCCACGTTCAATTCCGCCTCGGGAATGTTGATGCATTCCAACTTGCTGACGCCCTACAATATATTTTTGGCCATATCGGTGCTCTCACAGGAATGTATCGATACAAGTATAAGGTACGCGCTTTTGAAATGCTGTGTGTCAATTTCACTAAAGCGCCCATGATAGCTTATGAGGCAAGTCCGCATGACAAAGGACTTGAAGCATCTCATTTACTATCGATTCAACACTGGTCCTGTGGGCAAGGGTCCGGGCTGTGGTTTCTGGGCACCTGGTTGGCGCGTTTGGCTCTTCTTCATGCGTGGAATTGTTCCACTTTTGGAACGATGGTCAGGCAGTTCCTATATACTCAGATCTATTGTGCTGATATGGTTTCCTTTACAGGCTTGGAAATTTGCTCGCTCGTCAATTCGAAGGGAGGAATAGCAAGGGCATTGCCAAGACGGTTACAAAGCAACGTGTGGAATCACATTATGATCTTGAGCTGCGAGCGGCGGTCATGCACGATATCTTGGACATGATGCCAGAATCTATCAAGCAGAACAAGTCCAAGACAATCTTACAACATTTATCCGAGGCATGGAGGTGCTGGAAAGCAAACAGTGGGTAGTTGATGGACTCCTCCACTTCTTTGCTGATTTGCTGCAGTTCCATGGAAGGTTCCTGGTATGCCAACTGCGATTGAGAATATCATTCTTAGATATATCAAAAGCAAGGCGGATTGGTGGTGCTCGTAAGCAGGATATCCACCATTGATGATTGTAGAATAACCCGTCCTCTTTTAGTGTTGCCCACTACAATCGGGAACGTATAAGACGTGGAGCTACTGTCGACAAGGCTGTCGTCAAGAAGAACCTAGGACGACTTACTCGTACGTAATTTTAGCGACCTATCCACACCGATATTTGGTTGAATATTTGATAGGTTTGTACCTCAAGGCAGAGCAAGAGCGGCAGCATGGTTATCTCAAGGATGGTCCATACATCAGCGCGGAGGAAGCGGTTGCAATTTATACTGCCACAGTCCATTGGCTAGAAAGTCGCAAATTTGCCCCAATCCCTTTCCCGTGCGTTACTTCATCACTGTCTGTTTACCTGTCGCTCTAATATGTTATTTATATAGCCCGCTCTCCTATAAGCATGATACCAAATTGCTTGTTCTGGCATTGGAGAAGCTTAAAGAAGCCTACTCGGTCAAAGGTCGCTTACCTTTGCGTTTGTTGGGGCACAGCCTGACACTAGCTTTAGGTCGTTTGAATCAATCCCAACGTGAAGAGCTTGCTTTGATCGAGCAAGCGTACGATAACCCTCATGAATGTCAGTCTACGATAAACCACGATACAACCTAAGCTGACACTCGACAATAGGTCTCTCCCGCATCAAACGCCTGCTTTTGACCCAACGCGCGTTCAAAGAATCCGGTATTGAATTCTTTGATACCTATGACAAACTTATCCCTTGCTACGATATCGAGCCCGTGGAGAAGATTACCGACGCTGCAAGTAGACAACCTCTTGTGTGTCTGCTATCCCTGACACCATCATCTGTTTCTTTAGTATCTGGATCAGTTCTTGTTCTTCGAGTGAGTTTACTACATATATCACCTGAATCACTGACTAAGACGGTTTTAGAGCTGACAAGCGCGGGTTATTCCCTGCTTGGATTAAGCCTGCCGTATGCTTCTACAATATACTTTACTACTGGCTTTTAATTATCTTACAGGACACGGAACCGCCACCGCTTCTTGTCTACAAGGTTGGAGATGCTCAATTTCCCTTGATGCAGTTTTGACCTGTGAATCCGTTTAGTGGTGCCAAGGCATAAATAATTTGACCGATATCTGGGAAACCAGTGAGGGCGAGTGTAATGTTTTGATGGAGACGGTTTTGTCGAAGGTTTATGAGAAGATTGATCTAACACTCCTCAATCGACTACTTCGCCTAATTCTTGACCACAATTTGGCTGACTACATCACTGCAAAAAACAACACTGGTGTGTAATGTTGCCGCCGAATCTTGTCTTTATTCACGTTCCCTTAGTGCTAACGTATAAGGGTACGGAATCCTCATCGATAGCTACTTCTGTGCTCATATTTTTGAACAGATATGGCCCATACCAATGCTTTTGGTTTGATCCGTGGTCTTCAATTCTCAGCATTTGTCTTCCAGTATTATGGCCTCGTCTTGGACTTACTCATACTTGGCTTGCAACGCGCCAGCGAGATGGCCGGCCCTCCACAAATGCCAAATAATTTCCTCCAATATCGTGATTCAGCAACAGAGACTCGACACCCGATTCGCCTTTACTCCCGTTATGTTGATAGGCTTCACATTCTTTTCCGGTTCACTGCCGATGAATCCCGCGACCTGATTCAACGTTATCTCTCGGCTAACCCTGATCCTACCAATAACAACGTCATTGGCTACAACAACAAACGGTGCTGGCCGAGGGACTGTCGCATGCGCCTAATTAAACACGATGTCAACCTTGGCCGCGCGGTCTTCTGGAACGTTAAGCAAAGCCTGCCCCGATCACTCACCACCATTGAGTGGGAAGACACCTTCGTCAGCGTCTACTCACAGAACAATCCTCAGCTATTGTTCTCCATGTGTGGGTTCGAAATACGCATTCTACCCAAAATCCGAACAATGAGCGGGGAGCAATTTTCGTTGAAGGATGCTGTTTGGAATTTGACCAATGAGCAAACGAAAGAGCGTACTGCTCAGGCCTTCTTGCGTGTGTCTGACGATGGTAATCTCCCTCTAACCGCGTGTGTATGCCTTGTTGAAAAACTTTTTGTTAGGCGTGCAACAGTTCAACAACCGCATCCGTCAAGTTCTTATGAGCTCGGGCTCTACCACCTTTTCCAAAATCGTCAACAAGTGGAATACTGCACTCATTGGTTTGATGACCTACTATCGTGAAGCGGTCATCCATACCAATGAATTGTTGGACTCTCTTGTGAAGGCGGAGAACAAGATCCAGACGCGTGTCAAAATCGGTTTGAACAGTAAAATGCCTTCTCGATTCCCTCCAGTTGTATTCTATACGCCAAAGGTTCGATGAATTTATTCCGCCTAATCCACGTTCTAACTGTTATCGATAGGAACTGGGAGGCCTGGGGATGTTATCCATGGGTCATGTTCTTATCCCGCAAAGTGATCTCCGTTGGTCGAAGCAAACAGATGTCGCCGGTAAGCCGATCAGGTTGGTTATAATTCCGGCACATTGATCACATCCAATCAGTCACCCACTTCCGCGCTGGGATGACGCACGAGGAGGACCAGCTCATTCCGAACCTTTACCGTTACCTCCAGCCGTGGGAGGCAGAATTTCTTGATTCAGCTCGTGTTTGGTCAGAGTACTCCATGAAACGCAAGGAAGCAAACGCTCAGAATCGCCGTCTCACCCTTGAGGATCTTGAGGATAGCTGGGATCGCGGAATTCCACGCATCAACACCCTATTCCAAAAGGATCGACACACGTGAGTTTGCATTGGGCCCCCTTGGCTGCTGCTTATAGATATGCTAGCCTGGCTTATGATCGTGGTTGGCGCGTGCGCACGGACTGGAAACAATACCAATTGCTTAAGCAGTAAGCACTTTTATTGATTGTTGGGTTTAGTGATCTGTTGGTTAACCGACCCCCCCTTACTCAGTAATCCGTTCTGGTGGACGTCACAGCGCCATGATGGGAAGTTATGGCAATTGAACAATTACCGAGTTGACGTGATCGCGGCTCTGGGTGGTGTTGAAGGCATTCTTGAACATACCTTATTCAAAGGGACATATTTTCCCACTTGGGAAGGTACTTGGTGTCCCCGTTCATCCTTTCGTATACATCTAACACGAATACCCAAGGTCTTTTCTGGGAGAAGGCATCTGGCTTCGAGGAATCGATGCGTTACAAGAAACTCACCAATGCCCAACGGTCTGGTCTCAACCAAATTCCCAATCGTCGTTTCACACTCTGGTGGAGCCCGACCATTAACCGTGCAAACGTCTATGTCGGTTTCCAGGTGCAGCTTGATTTAACAGGTATCTTCATGTCAGTAAAAAAAACACCACCTTTCGCGGCTCGCAAGCTGATCGTGTATATCACTGCAGGCATGGCAAAATCCCTACGTTGAAGATCAGTTTGATTCAAATTTTCCGTGCCCATTTATGGCAGAAAAGTGGGCCATTCTTTTTCTTTTTGCTTATTTCGCTTACCTGTCATCAAGTTCATGAAAGTGTGGTCATGGATCTGGTATATATTCTGCCTGTGACTCCACCCTCCCTCTAATGCATAGATTCACTAGTGTCAAGTATTCGATCAAGAACTTGAACCGCTGCAAATTGAAACTGTACAGAAGGAGACCATTCATCCCCGAAAAAGTTACAAGATGAATTCTTCTTGCGCCGACATTCTGCTGTTCTCTGCCTATAAGGTCAGCTGCATTCATTCATTCTACATCTTGGTTCTGAACAATTATTAGTGGAACATCTCTCGGCCTTCCTTGGTGACGGATGTGAGTTCCACGTTATTCAAATCCGATGTATATTGACGCCCATCAGGTCAAGGACGTTCTAGATGGTACTACTAGTAACAAGTACTGGATTGATGTCCAACTGAGGTGGGGCGACTTTGATACCCACGATATTGAACGTTACACTCGAGCCAAATTCTTGGATTATGTTTGCGCTTCCTATTAACACCACAACCTGAATTAACGTCTCGTTCATAGGTCTCTGATTCGATGAGTATTTACCCATCACCGACGGGTGTTATGATCGGTATGGATTTGGCCTACAATCTCTGGTCGGCGTATGGCAATTGGTTCCCGGGTATGAAACCTCTTATCCAACAAGCCATGGCCAAGATTATGAAAGCCAACCCTGCCGCACATGTGCTGAGAGAGCGGATCCGTAAAGGCCTGCAGCTCTACTCGTCTGAACCAACAGAACCCTATCTCAACAGCCAGGTATGATTGCCTCATGTACAGTAGTATGCGCTGAGTCGACTAAAAAAATTTCAGAATTACTCGGAGCTCTTCTCGAATCAAATTATTTGTTTGTAGTGCCCCCAATCGAATTTTGGCCACTTGAATTAACACATGCATCTATTCAGGGTTCGTTGATGATACCAACGTATACCGTGTCACAATGTGCGTCCGTATCTCCACCCCCGTCTTCTAATTTAACCTCTTTCTTCAGCCACAAGACATTCGAAGGGAATTTGACCACAAAACCTATCAGTAAGCTGCTTGATAATTCAAACGCTGAAATGTTTGAACGGGGTCGTAGATGGCGCCATTTTCATTTTCAACCCGCGCTCTGGACAATTATTCCTCAAGGTGATTCATACAAGCGTATGGGCTGGTCAAAAGCGTCTCGGTCAGTTGGCAAAATGGAAAACAGCAGAAGAAGTTGCTGCACTTGTGAGGTCTCTGCCTGTTGAGGAACAGCCAAAGCAAGTCATTGTGACACGGAAGGGCATGCTGGGTGTGTTTGTATTCAAACCCCTGGAAACGTTTGTACTGATTCTTGTAGACCCGTTGGAGGTGCATTTGCTTGATTTCCCCAACATCGTTATCAAGGGCAGTGAGTTGCAGTTGCCCTTCCAAGCATGCATGAAAATGGAGAAATTCGGAGACTTGATCCTGGTAATATGTTCACGCCATATTTTTTCATCACCTCTCATTCTTATCATTTTAGAGAGCAACACAACCCCAAATGGTCTTATTCAGCCTTTACGGTACGTTGGTAGGAAACCCAGGAAAAGACCTTTGCTAATTTCCTCTTCAGACGATTGGCTCAAATCAATATCCAGCTACACTGCGTTCTCGCGGTTAATCCTCCTCTTGCGTGGCTTGCATGTCAATAACGAAAAGGCGAAGATTATTCTTCATCCCGACAAATCTACCGTTACAGAGCCGCATTTCGTGTGGCCGTCGCTCAGTGATGAAGAATGGATCAAAGTCGAGGTTGCGATGAAAGAACTCATTCTCGCTGTCAGTTCAAGGAACACTTCTCTTTACGATTATCCTAACCAGCTCCGCAGGATTTCGGCAAGCGAAACAGTGTCAATATTGCCTCTTTGACTGTCAGTGAGGTTCGGGACATCATTTTGGGTCAAGAGATTGCAGCACCTTCCGTGCAACGCCAGCAAATGGCCGAATTGGAGAAGAGTTCAGCTGCCCAGAGCCAAGTAACTGCTGTGCAAACGTAGGCCTATCTGTTCGGCACCTCTTCACTCTCCTGACCTGTTATTGTAGGCAAACCACTAATGTCCATGGTGATGCGATCCAAACAGTAACCAGTAAGTACAGGTATCTCGTTCACGCCGCATTATATTGATCACGTTTATCCAGCCACCAACTATGAGCAGCAAGTGTTTAGCAGTAAATCCGATTGGCGGGTGCGAGCCATTTCTGCGACACATCTGCCCCTTCGTTTGCAGCACATCTACGTGTCTAATGACGACGTCAAAGACGATGCGGCATCCTTCACTTACGTTCTTCCGAAGAATATCTTGCGGGCTTTCATCACTGCGTCAGACCTTCGAACACAGGTGGCAGCATTCTTATATGGTGTCTCTCCCCCGGATAACAAACAAGTGAAGGAAATCAAGGTAAATCACGCATTAACTATTCTGCATACATTGTTTACCATTTGCCCAACTAGGCTGTTGCATGGGTTCCACAGCGGGGCAGCAACAATAGCGTCGAGCTTCCCGCCCAGCTTCCCAAAGATGATTTCCTCCTAAAGGATCTTGAGCCTCTCGGTTGGATCAAAACACAAGCACTAGAAATTCCTCACCTATCACCAACCGATGTCACAACACAAGCTAAACTCATGGCTGATCATCCTGAATGGGGCTCTTCCGCCATTTGCATGACTGCATCATTTACCCCTGGATCGGTTTCGCTCTCTGCACATTCACTCACCGTGGCTGGGTTCGAATGGGGTAGGAAAAACCCTGACAATTCACCCAATCCTCCGGTATGTCCATTGAGTACAGTCGCCGGTGTAATCCTCACTCAACGCATACCCAATAGGGCTTCAACCCAACAATGTCAGAACGCGTGCAGCTGCTTCTTTCCGACCGTATTTTGGGCATGACATTGGTCCCCGAAGGTCGTGTGTGGAACTACGGCATCGGTCTCACTCAGTCGTGGGCCTCTAACCTCAGCTACTCTATGACATTGGACACTCCTCTCCTCTTCTGGGCCGAGGAACATCGTCCAGCAGCATTTTTGACAGTGAGTCCTGAAGCCCTTCCAGTCCTGGCGACCTCTAACCACAGTTTCTAGTTCGCTAATCTTGAGCAGGGAGAAGACAGCGCAGACGTGGAAAATAGTTTTGCATAATCGCCATCATATGAGATATCTATTCTGTATTCGTATGAAGAATTGTACTAGAAATGACATTAATGCTTATTTCCAACTGCTTGTGACGTTCCCATAGCAGGGGGAGGGGTTATATTCCTGACATACACGTAGATATAACACAACGACAATACACTCGCAAATTTCAAAAGTTGCAGGACCCACTACTTACATACTCATGATCCCAAGTGAAATGACCGAACCAGGCCGTGAGAGTGACAGCAATCCCTCTTGGGCCTTATCACGCAACGATTCGTTGTCCTCCTCCACCTCTGGATCGAAGACAGATATTTGTTTGGAAGAGCGACGTGGTGGTGGTAATAGCGATGTGGGGTTGTTATATCCCTCGAATAGAGGGAACACTGGAGGCGTACCAGGTGGTGGTGTGGGGGGCGTCACAGGGGTGTATAGCTGCAGAAAACTAGGATCATTGTGGAACTGGATAATCTTCTCAGCGATAGGAGTGGCAGGCTGTGATGTTGTTATGGGTGACTGTGTGAGGGTTATGGTAGTGGGGCGCACTCGGGATAACCTATTACGATTCCCGTTGCCCGCAGGTGATGGAGCGCTCAATATGCGCAGCCGATGCTTGATTGAAGCGCGGTGCGACATTTGTGAGGCTGGAGGTGACGGTGGTCCTGGTGTTGGTGGAAGGGGCCCGAGTGGGGGCGGAAATGGTGGGATGGTAAGTGGCTGGGGGGGCAATGATGCAGAAGAAATGGAATTGGGCGAAGTTGAGTGATTGCTCCCGCCGGATAACGATCGACGGTGCAGACTATTATATTCTGGGTCAACAGGACGGGGAGGAAGTACGGTCGATGGAGGAGGTTTTGGAGCAATCATTGATAGTCTGAATGCACGTTGGGCAACGGAATCCCGGAAGGATAATTTACCTGCGGCGTGGTCCGACTTGGGTGCCTGCTGGTCAGGTGCGGGCGGAGGGGCAAATGAAGGCGGCGGTCGTGGGGGTGGGGGTATTGACATGCGATGGGAAGATGTGGGACGGGGAGCGGCATGACCATTGGTATGTGAGTGGGAAGTACTGGATGTATTTACGCTAAAAGCAGAGGAGCCTGATGCGCGCTTGGAAAAGGATGGCAGACTGGATACCACACTCCGTTGGCTTGTTCCGGAGTTATGAGACGATGTCCTACTTGGAGGTCGTCCGGCATAAGGATGAGGTTCAAGATGAGACCCGGAAGCGAGGGGCGGCACAGGAGGAGGGCCGGTCGGGGGGGTTTGTCTTTGAGGCAGCTGCCTCGACCATCGCTTGGTGCTTGATGTCCTTTTGGTACTGGAACTCGAGCGCTCAAAACCCACCCCATTTTCCACTGATGCCAAGGTCGAAACAGACTGAAGGGACGGTGCCCGTGGTCGGTGTTCGGGTGTGCCAAAAGAGAAACCCGACAGACCAGCGCTGACAGGTGGCTCGGTGCCCGCCCTTTCATGCAAACTGTTTGATGCGCTTGTGCTCATGTAGGGGTGAACTCGAGAAGCAGTTTCGATGGTTACAGACGGTGGTTCGATGGACGTCCATCGCTTCCGCGGAGGTGGCTGTAAAGACAGAGCCCCTAATGACAATGCCCTGTTTGCCCTATCCTTCGTGCTGCCCTGATGAATGTCATGCGGCGTCCAGTGGATTGGATATCGTTCCACAACAATTTTGCGCTCAAGTCGATGCTCACCAACGGGTCCTGAAAATGGAAGGGTAGCGTGGGTAACAATTGGCCTGGGAGGACCCAAGGACGTCAGCGGGCCCTCAGCCGTGCTCGGCCGCAGCATGCTAAGCAAATTACCCCCCATACTCGCAAATGACTCTTCACCAGCTTCGCGATCACCTTGCTGCCGATCGCTATCAATGGAAGTTGCGCGAGACGCTGAGCGAGGGCGCCCGCCCGCAAATAGCCCTTTGAGCGTTGACACAGCGCTGGTCGAGGAAGTCTTCGGAGTTGTTGCCTGGGATCGTATGGAGTGTGAAGAAACCGAGGATGCATAGTTACGATCAGGTTGGACTATGCTTTGGGGGGGAGTATGATGAGCTGAGCGGGCTGTGTTGGAGGTTGGCGAAGAAATCAATCCCTGTGTGCGCATAGAAAGCATCACATCCATGTCGCCCCGTGGCTCAGTGCCTAATAATGCATTAACTGGGCCTAGACCGGCTCGCATCGTTCTAATTGTATGGCAATGAGACCATCAGTAAACCAAACTGAAGAGAGAGAGACAGCACCAACCGTTGGCCAAATATCGCCGTCTTGATAGTTGTGATCCACTTCTGTGCCTCGGCGGAATTTGTGATTTGAAGGAACCACATAGTATGACCACCTTCTTCATGGTTGAGCTCTTTCTTCATGGCCCCAACATCCACGCCGCCAACTTTCACGACATGTTTCCTGCCACCCACTTCCTCTTCTGAAACGAAAATTACGCTCTCTTCGTTGATCTCGAGCCGCTCCAGCTCCCTTTCATCTGAGTCTGGGGACTTGAACAGATGTAGATATGAAACAGGTGGTCCAGAACCCCTAGTAGGAAGCGCTGTTGAAGAGGATAGAATCATATAGCGTGTTTTCCAATTTTTAGATAAGGCAAAGATACGAAGCGACGACGGGGGGTAAAATTTAGGTAAAGTCGAAGCTGATTGTTGGAACTGGAGGAGTGCAGAAGGGCTGGATGGGAATGATGGAACAGGGGCAAGTGTCGAGGAATTCTTGCGACTGTGAGCAAGCATGGAACCTGAACGATGGCGCCCAGGGAATGGCTGTGTGGTGATGGAGACGGAAACTGTAGAATTGTGTGGTGATGGCCTCCCCATGCTAGGAGCTGATTCCAAAGTCCGCGCATGCAATATTTCCCAAGTGGGCTCGGGGTCGGGTTCCTCCGACCCCTCTCCGTCCTCCTCTAAACTATCCTGCGACGGGGCCTCGGGAGTCATCATGACTGTGTCAATACCAATTGACTTGGCAGCCAGACCACGAAGACGTTCACGCTCCTCCTGCTCCGCGTTTGGACGTGCTGCTGTTATTTCGATCACGTCTGAGAGGATGATGGGCATAGGAGGTTGACGAATGGATGGACGTCTTCGCCCGAATTTTAACCCAAGGGCGTCGGATGCAACCATAAGTAAGCTGCCGCGTGATTTCTTCAGTATTGGGGGAGTCCCATCCGTAGTCGAGGGACGGGAGCTATCATAGGAGCTGTAAGAAGAGGATGCAGCATAATTAGAGGCAAAAGGATCCCGTTCCGCTGTATCCCAGAGGTGTTATCAATTTTCGCAAATGAGTTCAGTCAAGGATCACTTGCCAAAAGTGGTCGGAGTCACTGAAGAAGGACTAGTGCTACTCTTCAATGGATCATTTCCCGTGACTGGGCTCTTCCCCTTGTCTTTGGCTTTATGTGTAGATAAGCGACGTATCCGGTCGGTGGAGAAGAAATCCGAGGCCTTGCTATCCCGGGTGGACTTTCTGTGCAAGAACTGGTTATCTGGGTGAGCGCCGAAGCGAAATGGTAAGAGATTAGGCGACGTTGCCCGCGACGTGGGGGCCATGTCTGGTTGCGAGCTAGGTCTATGGTGTGTGGAGGGGAGATTCTTGTAAAGGATGGATCAGAAAGTAGCAAAGAGCAACGAGAAGTTGGCATCAGGAGAATTGGTGGGTGCCGCGCCCACGGAGTGATTGACACAGCCGTAGGCCGGTGACGGAGAGTGGGGTGATGAGAAAACTTACAGAAACCTCTGAAACATCCTGGTAAGAAATGGTGTCCGGGACTGTCGCGGTCGACATGCAAGGGGTTGTCGACGTCGTCGGGAGAGTCAAGCACAAGGCTTCCCTCAAAAATTAATTAGGAATTATTATCAGTTTAAATGTCGGTGTACCTTTTTTTCGGTTCCTTCAAGCTCGATATAGTTGCAGCCGATTGCTTAGTCATCCATTACCATTGATCATTAACAATAACATTAATACTGATGGTGCCAGCTTGAAAGGCGGGTGTTTACATCAACCCATGCATCAGATTCACCTCGTTCATGTACAGAAGTTACTGAATGATGAGGCATTTTATGGGAACCCACTCCAATATCAATCATCATTGACATTGTCCACATGTAAATGTGGTTTCTTCTTTTCGAACAGGAACATCAGAAGGCTAAACTTATCAGAATCCCAATATACCAAGCTCAACATTTCTTAGCCTAATCCTGGCGACCGCATCCGTTTGTAAACCCCAAACGGGCCCACAGTCCCCGCTGCTCCACCCAACTTACTCACACGCACTTGCTCCCGTCTTGGCGGTGGCTCAAAGGTTACCCGGGGGTCTGAAACTGCTCGCCGGGGTTGCGTAGGAAGAGATCCCATCATGCGTCTGAGCTCCTCATTTTCCTTTTCTAAGCGTGCGAGTTCAATCTCCCTCTCCAAAGCGTAGTCAGCGGCTGATGTTGATGCCCAGGGTTCACGATCCTCATCATCAGCGAGACACATTGGCAGATTCGCATCTTCCCCGCCCTGCGCGCGCAGAAACTGGCGCAGTAGGTACGATATTCGTGCGAGGGATTCTGACACTGCAGTGCTGGATGCCAACGATTGTTTGGCGTTTTTATCTTCCCACCCCCGAATTTTAGTTTCATATTCGCGAACCAATGATAGCTCGCGCTCCTGCACGTCGCGCTGTGGGAAGCCAAGTAAGGCAATCTGTGTATTCCGCAAGCACGACTTTAACGTACTGCCCGGTTTCGAAATGCACCTACAAAAATAGATTGGACAAGATTCACAGGGCATGAAAAGGACTCACTCATGAGGGTTTCTAACGTCTGTTCGTATTCCTTGATCAGGGTATTCAGCTGTTTGTTGTCGTGCTGCAAGCCTTGGTTCTCGGTGCTCATGGCGGTGTTCATCCGCTCAAGTTCGGCTTCATATTCCTCTGCGATGGTTAGTTCGAGATGTCCTAAATTTGGCATAAAGGCTGTTGTACCCACCTTTGGTCTTGTCCAGATTGAAGCTGATTCGCCGATGTTAGTTGAGAGTACAAGTTGGTTTAGTTGGACTCGCCGGCGCAGTACGAATCCTGTCTGTGAGTGCGTGGCTTGGGTCTATAGGATATCCTTGATATTAAGCAAAGTGATCCAGCGATATGACAATGCGTAAACGCGCCTTAATATTCGCGGCTTCCACATTCAATGTTACTGAGATGCTACGGTTTTGGTTGAGCTGCTCGCTGAGCTCCGTGATCAAGTTCCACAGATGTGTCGTTTCTTGATCATTATTATCCAGGACGACCATTATGTTATATAATGGGCTGTATGATATCCTGATGATGACAGGAGCACAAAAACAGAAAGACCTTGTTCCTGCAAGCCAGGGCGCTAGCAATGAGGCACGGTAGTGAGGTGCGCCAAGCTCGGAAGAGTTGGATTACGTCATTTACCACGTGCTAGGCCACTGCGGCTTATTTCGCGGACGGGCCGCTTCACCCTATCTCACACAGCCGGAGTGAACATTGAATGTGCCATTCGTTATCAATAATAATCTCCTTCATTAGGTCCCCAGTTGACTACATCCCAGCACTCGCATCCACACCGTTGCGACCCCATCTTCCTCACAGCCCACCTGCATACCGTTGTCTCTTAGTATATAATACTCCCGATTCGGTGTCTGCACAACCGCCAATGCTGGATGTAATGCAACTCCCTTTCCTGCGGTGAAGTGGATGCTTTCAACGTGGTGGTGGCTTTATAGAAGTGAAATCCATAGGGGGTAAAGGAATAATGACGAATGAACACTCACCAAGGTAAGAATAAATGGACGCGTGGTGTTCTTTGTGGCACGGTAGTTATATTAGACGTATTCCCGTTGAATTCTTGTGCCATTTCAGTGGAAGACATATAGCGACCGCTGATGCTATCATCATGGTTACTATATAGATCAAGGGGAGCTGGCGGAAGTCTCACCTATTCCCAACAACACACGCGAGAACATAGCGATGAGCAAGTATTTTTTTGTCTTCGCCGACATGCCCTTCTGCTTTGATATTCTTCAGCCATTGCTTGCTGATCCCGTATTCATACTCCTCCTTATTTGTCCAGTCCAGATAACTGAGTATTGCCGGATGTTGCTTTCGGGGTTCATCAAACCGTTTGGCGATGAACGCCGACCAGTCCGCCCGCAGTGAGTCACCCCCAGATACCTCGCGCGATTCCGATCGATGGCCAATGACTTCACCAGTTTGTTCCAGAACAAATTTTTTTTCCGAAGGTGCACCCTGAGACTTGCTCCAGGTTATTTGCCATATCTCGCTATTTGCGACCGGTTGGACGTCCAAGATTTTCTCATAGGTGGGAAGAGAGGTGAGCGAGCTTCCAACTGAGATAGTAAAGAAAATGTAGCTTAGCAAACATCTGCTTAAATGTGATTAGTATTTGATAGATAGGCACCAGAGTCGTCAAAGACCTAAGTGCGATGACGATCTGTCTTTCATGATCCGGACTAGACCATAGATGCTCAGCGATTGCGTGGTTCTCCTTGACCAACCGTCCCAAGAACGAGCGAGCAAAAATTTCCTGGCGTGATTGCAATTCCAGCTGACGCCGTTGCAGGTATGGCCACATATTTGTCGTCATGGACTGGTATTTCTCAAATTGATCATTCAACCGCCGTCCGGGGAATGTCCTGGTTAAAATGGAGGCAGCAGATAGATACGCTACAGGGGGACAGAGAAAGGTTGTGGACTGGTTAGTGATGTGGATTGTTCGTACCTGCATAACGAAATGAACGGGAAACCTGAGAGCATATATAGAGTTCTTTTGAAGTTAATCCACCCAATACTATGCTAAACCAATTTACCCATTTTCGTTGGGACAAAGAGGGTGGGATTGTGATTGACGCCAATTCTAGCGGCGCAGTCGAGGGGAAATCGAAGTGGTAAATGCGTGTCCTGGACTCCTGGTTCGCCACATGTTTTGGAGTGGCGATGAATGTTTTCACAATGATCGGGTCGGGCATATGTTTGATCGCCAGAGGGACAAACCGCTTTGACACAGGTAGTTTATGTTCTGTAGTGAAATTCAGACCGGAAATTCCAGTTGACGGAACGCTCGGTCGGTCGTTGTGATTAATTTTAGCCCTAGAATCAGACAGTACTGGTGATTCCAAATCCACGAGTATGGACGGGTTTTCCCCTCCCAGGGTTTCAAGCTTGCCTTTTGTTATGGAGACCAGTTCGGCTTTTTGTTTTCTCGAGGATTCGAAAGATATGGGTGGACTGAGGGGTCTTTTGAATACAGTAGGCGCAGCAACAGTAGTATTTGATGCAACAGTAGTATTTGATTGAGGTCTGAATGGGTCCGAATGAGAAGTATAGGATCGGGCTGGGGTTGTCTCCATTATATCTGGGAGCGTAGATATATGTGCATTCGAATCCCCATGGACGGTCCCAGAAGCGGTGATGTGATTAGTTTCATCATAACCCTGAATGACGTTGTCTGAGTGTTGGATGGAGGGTTGCAGGGAAAGAGCCCGGGGCGCCGGGTTTTTGCAGGGGATGCCACCGACGAGTTTCTGGATGATCCGGTTCTTGCTAAGTTTGGAATACCCAGTGAGGTTTCTTTCTTTGCAAATGGCTTTGAGTTGGAGTACCGTGAGTTTATTCAGTTCTTTAGGGGTTGGTGGCATCGTTTGAGTCATGGAGTGGTTTGGAGTTTGTATTTGTGATTGCTATGAGCAGAGGGCATTGGCCACAGGAATCTATAATTTCCTTATTTCATCGACCCTATCAATGTGGTCGCCGTTTTATTCGGGCAATGTAACGATAAAACATCATCCAACTTTTTGAAGCCCGGACAAAGTAAACAATTTATGTCGATTAACATCGATCTTAATCATAAATAGGCAATGGTAGCAGTCTACGGAAGGGTTGGTGGTCAGTGATCGATTGATCCCTCGCTGTTTCGTATTTTTCAACACACCTATCAGCATTAAAAAGAAAATTATTTGCAATATCTTCGCCCTCCAAAAAGCGGTTAGGATAAAGAACTGGGAATTAGAAATTGTGAGCAAGGCAGTTGAACATGATCGATAATACGCACCCAGGTGTCCACATAACTCGCCCAACAGCTTTTCCATCTCATCTCTCTCCCAACTTTCAAATGCTTCGGTACCTCGCGCTGGTTTCTTTGTTTTGGGATCCCTCTCCGACGTTCCTGCAGATGTGTTGGGCATCGACTCTTGGGTATCACCGTGCCCTTCTTTGCTTGGGCAGGTGTCATTATCAGAGAAAACGTCATCTCCGTTGTTCCCCGGTGTAGAGTCATGGCCAGTAGCTCCTTCCTCGCCCGATTCGGAAGGCATTGTGCTATCCCTAGGCTATGAAGGGCCGATCAGCAAGCACATCACCACTAGTGATGCGACCAACTGGTTTGCTCATCCGTTCATGATGGGTGACGAATTCCTTGTATTGCTTCCATGTGGTTATAAGGTCATCAGGTATGGCGTGGAATACCTTCCGATATATTTCCGTCTGGTCGGTGGAATTAGTGAATACTTTGTATGATAGAGTTAATGCTCACATTATGAACCGCACTGGCGACCCAAACGCCCTTCCAGAACGCATCTGATATAGGATCCTCAAAACCATACGGGTCCACATGGGGTCTTGAAGTTGGTAGGGTCCATGTTTTGCTGCCAAGCTTATTGCCCAGCTGTTTCCTGATGGTAGCACGTGCTGCTGGAGCAGCTTGCTCTTCATCGTCAGCGTCGTTGACGTCAGACTGCGCATGGGGAGGTTCGTTGTCAGTTCTCTCTGAGGTTGTAGCATTTGCGGGGGCACCAAAGAGCGTTCCGTCATGAGTGCGCGGGGCTCCATTCGTTTTGGGGCTGCCATCTATTGGGGCATCGATTTCATCATCCAATTGGTGGCCTTCCACAGGGGCGGTTTCGATTTCTGGTCGAGGCTGTTCTGAAACTAGCTTTTCCTCAAGTGTTGGGACTATTGCGCTAGCAAATCCTGTCTTTTCTTCTCCTTCGTGAGTATAGTACTTCCGCTCTGCATCAAGTATTTCATCCCCGGCAGTCTGTGCCATGGAACTGTCCGCCAATCCCGCTTTCCGGAGGGTTTTAGCAGTGGCACGTGAGGTTGTCTCACCAACTGCATGAACCACTGGGTATGGGGCATTGTAAATGGGTAGGAACCGGGGCGTAAATAAATTACCTTGCTTCAAACTATTCACACCATCATGTAGCAAGGCGCCGGCGGGCGTTTTCGGTTTGTTGATATGTGTTACACCCTCCTCTTGCCCATGGGTTTGTTCCGTATCGGGATCCCACTCTTGTTGGTCGTGCTCGGGCTTGACGGGGTCGTTTGTCATAAGGTCTTCTTCATCCAAGCCGTCAACGTCAACGCCAAGGTGTTCCCGCATTAACCGGACACGCAAGGTGTGTGCAAACCTGCCAACCTTGAATGGGGCCCCGGCCATCGTACTGCAAATATGACAATTAAGTAGTAAACCTGATTAACTACGACCCACAAACCAATCAATCATATCAGTGTCTCGAATAACCGCCGCGAGTTCGGAATCCCGGTCCCCTTGTTGCGATCGTTCGTTAATATTAGCGCTTCCAATGATAGCTAAGCGGTCGTCCACGATGCAAACCTTGCCGTGGATGTAAACCTAGAATGACTGGATGAGATACGAGTATGGTGATCGGGTATTGATCCCATTGGCAGACATACTTGTTCCGTTGTGAGGACGTCGCCCCGCATTTTGGCCCAGTTGCGGAGTGAGAACACGGAAATATAGTCATCCGGCTAGACGATGTTAACATGAGCCCTCATGCAACCAGAAATCGTTTGGGCTTACGTCAATACCCTCTTTACGCAAACGAGTAAAAATGGAGTTGGGGCCCCTAGCGATGGTGCGATTTTGACATTCTAGAATAATACGAATCTATGCGATGCGGGCGGGTCAAGGCCGGCATCACAATTAGATAGGTATGGTACTTACGGCACTGGCATCGCTATGGTCTACAGGGAAGGTGAAGCCAGGCAGTAGGGGAATCATGATGCAACATTTCCATGGTGTCTGGGTCTTGTGGGCCCTGATTATTCGAGCCACTAGGGCATCTCCAATTTTGTTCACCACTTTAACATCATTAACCGTCGTCCTGGAATGAGATATCAGTACGGTTTCGGCCAGGGGCTTGGCGGCTCGTACGAAGTAATGAAAAATTGGTTTTCAATATAAACAAAATGCTCAGACATCTGTATAGCTTCGGCTGTTTGTCAGCACTACAAATATGGATGAGGCCAGGGTACCCTCGGACCTTTGAGATATGCATTTTGTATCGAATGTTCAACCTTATTGGGTGTGCCCATTGACCAGGGGCCGGCCGAACGGCATATCTGCATTTCGCAGGTACCGGTCAAGCCCGCCTGCGTGAGTTCTCCAGGCTTGAACTCAGGCGGAGGCAATAGAAATGGCATCGTGCGTGAATGGTTCTGCGATATTTTTTTTTGTCAGTGACTGCCGGTGATCCGAGAACGAATAGGGACCTTGATTCTCAGAAGGTAATTCCACCTTGGATTTGATGAGATCGTGCTCCAAGGTACACAGTTGATTCGGCTTACCGTTGCACGAAGTGGCGGGCTAGGTCACGAGCGGGCTGACCCACAACTTGCATCGCAACATCATGCCTAAGAACAAGGGGTGAGTCAGGTAGCGAGTGCGACAGCGGGGAGATTCCACACCAAGGCATCCGGGCAACTTTTGAGCGGTCATACATATCTTCCTCCGGTTTGTTCAGGTTATGAAAATCAGAAAGCCGTGGGTTACTATAATCCTTGCCTATTTGGACCTATAAGTCGTTATAAGACATCACACAATTAAATTACCTGGCCAGATTTCAGACCGTTCAGAGTCATTGCCGACATCATCTGTGAGGACATGTTGTGCAGTATCCCACCTTTCAAAACTTAGCGCACACATCATTGAGTAGCTCAATGGGTTGCAAACCTCCCAAAACAGAGATCAAGTCCGCCCATGAAACCAATAGCCTGATCAATGACACACATTTTTTCGTGCTGTGGATGGGATTTTATTTTTAGCATTTCACAGTCAACAGAAAAACTTACATGTGCCCAGTAAAATGTTCCTGTCTGGAAATGGGAAGGCGAACGTTGAACCATGACATTGGGATGTAACGAAAGCAGACGCTGCTTCGCGTAACTATTTCATTGTCAATACCGAGGTCCCAAGGAGAGGCGGGACAGGCATACTTGCTATCAGTAGGTGTAGTCCTGTTGGATACCTCCTGGCTGATGTCGAGTTTAGCAACAGCAGACACGAGACGAAAAAATACCCCCACTAAAGAATAATATAGATTTTTACCCCTTCTTTCGCTTTTCTCTCCAGTAACCTGTCCAAGCGATACCTATCTTTGTTGGGGCGCCGCATTTGCAACTCGGGTGAGAGCCACCAATCGTGGATGTAGATGCTTTCTCGTGCCAGCAAAATTGCTCGGGAGAGGTTCCAAAAATAGTCTCGCTGAAGATAAAGTAAAAACCATGGAGATACAAACAGCGAGCCATACGAACACCGTCAACAAGCCATTGAGCCGCGACGTTCAAGCGTATGGGTGCAAAGCTTTCGAAACGATTGCCTCCTATATAATGCGTGCTCGCAGCTACCTTTTCAAGAGCGGTAATCCACTGTAGCATTTGCCTCTACTTACCCGGTTAGTACCAACATCGAGAAGAGTAGAGTGTTAGGCCAACTCAACGTACCTCGTTCTTCGCCGACAGTTTCAATTTCATTTGTGAATTCACAATGTAAAATGTATGCTTCGACACATCCCCAGCTTTTTTTCGTTTCTCGCTTTCGGTTTGTTGTTGGCTTTCTTCATGTTCCCTCTTTTCTGCCAGTTCCCGCTCGCTATCACGCGTCTCCAGTGGATTTACATTTGTGGACGGATCCAGCATCGGTGTCGGCGGACGAGTAGACGCAGAGGATGACGATGACTCGTCTTCATCATCGCTAGTGATAGGTGCCCCACTAATTGTCGCCGCCCGTTGGGATCTACGATCAAAGTGGAATATTTGCGTGATTTTGCTGCGGATAGAGCCCATAGTGGACACACGATCAGCATCATGTGGGGTCACAGAAGGCACTGGGGGTTTGAGAAAGTGCTCATGAGAAGGATCGGCATGCAGGAGATTGAGGCCCTGCCGGTAGTAACGCTTGGGGCGCTGTATGCTAAAGTCAGAGTCAATGAGGAAGACGTCCCAGACCGCAAGCTGAGAAAGCCAAGACATGAACAGTAGAAGATATTACAGCACATGAGACGAACCTCGCCAGGTTCTTCCAGCACAGCGACGTAACTCTCTCGCACGACACACCATCGCGCCTCTTTTTTTTCCCTCCACCCCGCGGACTTTCTTCCGAACCCCCCACCACCTTTCTCCGCTTCTACTTGTAGAAAGCCAGCTTTATACTGAGCACCCCCAGTCTGAGCAAGTGATATAAACAATGCACTGATCTCCAGGAAGCCAGAAAGTCGATTGGATGACGGGTGGAACATCTGCAGAAACGTCAATTTTATGGGGCGAAATCAAAACCATAAAACATACCACCGCACGAATGAGGTTGATAAGGTAATCCTCAAGTGACTCACGCTGCAACTTGGCGAAATCTGCTTGTCCGACCCGATCTCCCTTCTCCCTCCCTTCCTTCTTCAGAAATTTGAAGTACGGTAAACCTGGATGGATTCAGTAAAACAAAGCTCATCTAGAGTTGATTAGCTCACTTGTCCGAGGAAACTCTGGTAGCTTATCGGCGTGTCTATTATACACGTTCGACAGCGCATAATGTGTATGAAGCGAAATGAAATCACGAAGCTGACGATAGACAACCCAGCGGGCTGCACCATTGGCGTACTCGCATTCAATGCGGAAAACCGACTTGGATGTGTGCATAGGGTGGAGGCTGTCGCTGATACGGATGCGCAACCGATGGAGTAGCACGGGGATACGACGATGGCCTTTCTCATCACGCTCAAACCAAAGCCGGAGCATGAGAGTTGAGAGACCACCAGTAATAAGCTCGTCTGTAATATTGACAGACTGTGGAGTGACGGCAGATGGTCCGGGAGTATCGGCTGTGTGACTGCCATGCACAATCTTGGGTAATAACGACCGGAGACGCGACCACCTGGCGCGTCCAGTCTTATTTTCCGACGGTGGAGAATGGGGGACAGAAAAAGCGCGCCTGAGAACGTTTCTGGCAGATAAAGTTGGAGATGCCGGAGTATCCGCAGTAGTGGCGGTGGCGGCGCTATGGGGAACCTGGGGGCTGGTCCCCGGTGTGTCCTCGACCATTTCACCCTGGATCTTCGCGTCAAGGTCAAATCCAGGCTTCTCCTCTCTCGGTGATTCTTGAAACCACCGCATAGGATTCAAGTTCCACCCATCGTCTACTAAACCTTCCGGCCGCTTATTCTCGCGCTTTTTCCCCTTCCTGTCTGATGCCTCTGCAGCTAAAAAGCCGTCCTGTTCGAGAGCGCCACGAAAATCTGCGTGTGTGTCCTTGGAGAAAAATGGGAACCCATAGTCGCTGTCTTCTCCACTGATCGGGAGGGGCCCGTTTTCATGCCTGCTGTTATTTCGTGAAGTCGCAGGGGAGTTCGGGAGGGAGTAAGAGTAAGAAATAGAACGAGGAGGACCTGTTCTCGTCGCTGGGGTACTGGGCGGGTTTCTGAAATGTGTGGCCCGCACAGGGTGGACAACTTCTGTATCGGTTTGTGGAGATATAACTTCTGATTGTGTTTCCCCACTGGGCGCTGATTGATCCTTGCGCTCGCCCTGAGGGCCACGGATGGTATCGCCATCACTGGGGCTTGCTGTGTGTTTTCCTATAGCGTGGTGAACTACCGCTGCAAAAGACATGAGTCCGACGCAAACAACGAGATGAGAGCCGGTGTATTCCACACGAATGCAGTTCAAAGTCCAAGTTTATAACCAAACCCTCGCTGACGTCATAATAATTTTAGTTATGTAATTGATTTGAATTTTGATCCTTCCCTCCTCAGCACATCCAGTCATTATTTACGTGCACGACTAGCTGCAAGTATTCCAGCAGCCTGCCCAGCTTTTCGACCAAACACAGCACCAGCAGTCAAACCACTCCCCCCAGGATAATTCCCGTAAAATAAACCCCCAACCATCTCCCCGGTGCAAAACAGCCCCGTAATGGATTTCCCAGTTGCTTCAGAGAGTACTCCGGATGTTAATGGGTCAATCGCTAGTCCACCAAACGTAAACGTGATCCCACACGCCACTTTAACTGCCATAAAGGGTGCTTCATCGATCGATAACGCCCAATTAGACTTTGGGAGCTCGAGTTGCATCATCTCTGATTGTGTTGACAATCCATCCTTCGCAGATGGGTCCCACCGCGCCTTCGGGTGTTCGTTACGGTGTAATAGAATGGCCTCGTTGAACACCCGTATGGTTGATAGAAACCTGCGTTGGTCCTTCAAACCCTTCTCTCCAAGCTTCGCAGCCAATTCTTCAATATCATCGGCGAATACCTTCTCCACGATTCCATCCCCATATTCTTCTTTGCGCAAATGTTTAATGACCTTCGAGTCCCAAACTTGGAATGCAAAACCTCCGGCCTGCGCAAGGATGGCCCGTCCAAATTTAGCATATGTGTAGTTCCGAAAATCCTCTCCCTCATCAACAAATCTATCCCCCCTAGAATTCACCATCATACCCAAAGGGTACCCTGACTTGGTGAACTGATTCGTGAGCTCCCGCTCTCCGGCATCAGCAGGGGCGTTTGCATCCCATGCGGTGCTGTGACATCCCCCCCAGTCTCCAGTAAACTTCGCTCCGATCAATTCCGCAAGTGCAAACCCATCACCGGTGTTATACGGCGTGCCACGGACCTATGGACAGATGAACCGGTATCAATAGATAACACGGCCAAGAACCCACCCGGGCCTTCTCCCATCCCGCACCAAGGTGCTTGGCACGCAGCTGAGGACTGGCTTCGAACCCTCCCGCTGCTAAAACCACCGCACGAGTCCGAAGCGTTAGTTCTTGGTTGCCTTTTTCGACGACTAGTCCACAGATACCACTTTCATCAACTAGCAACTTGATTGCTCGCGCCTCAAACCAGACATTGACACCCATTTCCTCCAGCGCAATTTGGTGGGCCTTAATCAGCCCCTTTCCTCCTCCCTCAACACTCAATACCAATCCACCCCAAAACTTCTGCTTTCCGTCGACTTCGTAGGCTTGCCTATTAAAGGAAAAAATAAACGGCACCCCAACTGCATTTGCGAGCCATTCTACTGTTTCCCTTGAGCCATCTACCACCGCATCCACCATTGCGGAATCTGAACGCCCGTCCCCAAGCCGCATGATATCTCCTACAAAATCGGAGCGTGTATACGCATCCATTTCGATCCGGCTGACGTCCTCGGCAGGTACATTCCGCACGAGTGGAAGCAGGTCGTGGAGCCCATCGTGGACTGCTCTGTGGGCACCCGCAGTAAAGTAACCATTTCCGCCTCTCCATTCCACGGGGCATTTGTCTACGATCAGGACTGTAGAATCATGAGCATGCACATATAAACGCTATCGTTCATCGAAGAGGAACGCCCACCCTTGCTGCACCCAGCCTCAACGGAAGCAATTGCGGCACAGCTTCCCGCGTGGCCTGATCCAACGATTATGCAGTCGAATTCAGATTCCAATCTTGGGGTTGACATTGAGTATCAGCTCTGCACGAGACAATGGTTGAAGTCTACCAACAATACAAAATCCCACGGGGCCAACGTATCTCTGATGTGGGGTCCTTGAGTGAAGGTTCACGAACATGGAACCCACGTGGAGCAAGTTAGGCCAAAATGGGCATAAAATTCGGAGAGCCTCACTGAATCGATTGGATACCGCCTATTGGGCATAGAATAAGTATTGATTACCTCTCGATACAATGAAATGTGTACCTCCCATGCACGTTGGTACGTCAAACAGTGCTCGTCTTATGTCCACAACAATCATGATCAAAACACATTAACGGCGCCCTACAGATCTCCGGCTTATATACATGAATCTGCGCCCTGGTCATGGCGTGGTGAGGTCCGGGCCCTGAGGCGCGTGAACGGAGCGAGCGGATCGTGCATTATGGCGCACATGGATGATCACGCGAGATCGACAGACGCCACGGTGGTAGAATTTGTTTGGAACTTGCGCATTATGTTTTTGTATCAAACAATGGGATTTGGGCAGGGATGCTCATTACTCTATGACGGGGACCGGCGATTCGCGACTGTCCTACATGCAATAAGTAGTATTCAAGTCACTATCACAGATTCGCAATATGTTTGGCTGAACCATCTGGCTCCAACAGGGTTGACCCCGTCGGAAGCGGAGAGTAGGCTACATAGGAGGAGTAACCTCAATCATGATGGATGGGGGTGGAGAATTCAGATTGGGGCTTTCTTTTTCTACCCGGGCTTGTGTGGGGGATGACGCATACAGCCGTGCCATGGGGAATTTTGGTGTCATCCCCAGGCTGTCATAACTCTTGACAAGAACAGCTGTCAATTAGGTCCGAAACTGATTTTCTGTCAGCGTTCGCATATGCATCCTGTTGTCATCAACCCGGACTCGGGTGGGGCGTGCGTCACGCGGACTTGTGAGGATTTGGATTCGATGCTCTCGCTTTAGTTCTTTGAAGCAAGACCTATATCAGGGAGTTAGGTAGATCAGACATCCGTACCAGTTTTTTATCTAAACCAATCCGCTGTCAGCGCTTCCCCAGGGGGCAAGTTCTGTCGCCTCATGACCATGTAATTTGTTCCTATGAGTCGAGAAGCCTTCCTGTAACATGGAACAAGCCCCAATGTTCGGAGGCAGTATACTACGGCATTACTACCACGGTGTTAAGCCGCAGGTGGGGGTTTCGCCAAGCGTGGTTCACTGAGATTGCTTGCTTCCCGGTCCTGCATGCGAGTTAGATTAAGACCCAGCAGTATCTAGTACTAGCTGTCCAGTCTCGGCAGCACAGGTGGGCGTTAGATTACTTTTGAGAAGCAGGGGAATATCGTAATCCAGGTTGTGAAGAAATCGAACCGACTCCTTTTTTCTATTGTCGGTAAAAAATAACAAACCTCGGAGAGTTGTGTTTCTGATGTAGTGATAGTAGACAGGACAGCCTTCACCGCATATTCATAGCACAAGTTGTGCCCCCTCCGGTATTGCCATCAAATACGAAAAAGTTTGCGATGGGTGGCTCTCGTGCCGCTAAAGCCTTGAGGATATCTTGAGCAAGCACTCCGCCCACTATTGCGCACACCGGGGAAAATTCGTGGTTTGCTGTCGTAGATAGAGAGCTATCAATAACCTTCAGTCAATTTGGTACGTTAGGATCACACATGGGACATACTCAACAAGATCTCGGGGAATTGTTGTGAGGACCTGTGGATTGACCTCGGCCGTCGAAATAAGAGAGTTGGCGATCGATTCTAATTCCCCCGCCTGGTTACTATCTGAGGGTAGATCGCCGTTGTGGAGTGATTGATACTGCCAGATTGCTGGTATCGGGCTTATGAAGGACCTCTCGTAAAATTGTTAAGGATGGTATTCACCAAGTATGGAAAACATAGCGGCAGGGTTGATCTCTTTGGTTTGCCGTTTGTTCAGGCCACCCCATTGGTGGCGTATAGCTACTTCCAGAGGTGGATATCCGACCGTCCTCTTAATATTTTTTGGGGCCTCCTTCGGAGCCGACCGATCGCTAAATCGGTAGTAGTAAAATGCGGATAATTATCACAAAACTTACGGAGCAACATAATCATGTTTAAGCAAGTCACAAAAGATATAACCTAGAAGCCCGTATGTCCCACCCGCATAGAAAGGCTTTTGGAATCTGCGACAGACACTGTTTATGTGGATCTAGCGGATGGGTATGAGGGATGTTGAATTCGACGGGCATGCCAGGGAGGGTGCTCACAAGGCCATCTCGGTCCCAGTCGGTTACGCAGACCAAGTCAACTGACCGAATAAGAGCGTCGAAAGCATCGCCCATTAAAACCGAGAAATTGGGCATTGTCTCCACAGTCACAAGGGGGTTGAGACTCTCTACCCGCATCTTCGCTGCATCAAGCCTCTGGATTGGGAAGAAGAACCGAAGTATCACCATTAAATTTCCGATACCCAAAGGTTGGAGGGCGTACCATGCTTCCGACATCCTCGTCTCTGTAGAAGAAACCTGCTCCGAGATCCTCCTCGGAGACTTCTTCATTGTCCACAATGATGAGTTTTCCAATGCCTGCGAGGACCATATTCTTAATGGCCTCGGTGGCAACACCCTTGAGTCGCACCACCAAAATAGTGGCATTTCGCATCCTAATATATCAACGACTGCTTAGTAGGGCGGCATTTTTCGGACAGCGAGAGGAGGACTTTTGTTGCGCCTCGATTCCCCATAATCTCATTTGACGATCGTATCGCGTGGCCTCCTCCTCTGTCAGTTCGTTGGTGCCGACCTCATGGTCACCAAACGAAGTCCCTTCAATTGACTCGACCGATTCCACCATCTTGTCCATTATATCGCGTGGAGTGGGTAAGAGTCTATGTTGGCACCCCGTATTTGCCACAGCCGCTTTGGGATCCTCATCAGGCCCGGCACCTGCTGCGCGCAAACAAGACTTTATGATAAAATAAAAAAGTTCCATCAAGGCCTTTCAAATGCCGGAAATAATAATCCAGAATAAAACCGTTCGAGACCCTCTGAAAGTCCATAACGGTCAAACTAGCCGGGCAAGTGCTAGGTGGAGTAGGTTTTGAATAGTAAATACATCTAGAGTAATACTAATTACAATAGATATTGGGTGACTTCCCGTAAGGTTTTCGAATAAATCATATTTCGATCAATCCCGCCAAGGCGGCTTAGGGTTTATTGATTGAGACTGGTGGGCAACATCCCCTGCTTGGGCAATATCATGTGGAAAACTCGAATCCAGCTTATGACTAACGATACCCATACAGAGCCGGGGGCTTTCCCCAAATTCGCGGGAAAACAAGCAGCACTGGTAGAACTCATTTCTATTGACGTAGAAGACTATCTTTGAAGTGTGGGGGGGAATGGTGCAGAGAGATATTTAGTTCTGAGAAGTCTCCGAAATGGGGGGCCCTCAGAACTAACGGTCAGTGATAGACTGATAGTATGAGAAGACCTTGCCAAGCAAGGTGATTCTGAATAAAAGCTGACGGGAAGTCATCCACTGTCCCTGCTAATAAAGCGGAATATACTTGTTACTACATGCGTGAGCCCTAGATAACGTTGCGATAAGATCCGGGTGATAACGAGGTGATGGAGGTGAGGGTATAAAGATAGAGGATAACAAAAATAATTGTATCGTGTTGTGCTGATGGTCCAGGATTCTATCCAACTATGGACATCCCATCACCGGTGGATGTCCCATCTCGGTCGTCGTCAAGTCTGAGAGAATGGATATCAATTGCGTGAAGGATCTTTCAGATCGGCAAGCGTACTAACAAGTAATTTCTTTCGATTTCTGACAGAATGCTGAGAAAATCCCCTGTAACGATCAATACGTGAGATTGGTATGGTTTGAAATAATTTGGCAATCGTACAAAGGTAGGCATGAGCGCGAGCCGCAGATGCGGGCGCAGTCTCAGCCTTTCGTACAGCATCCAACAGAGTCGATGCGACAAATCTGACTTTATGCACCTATAGTACGATTATCAGCGACCACTATTATATAATGTCGATATCTTACCAGGCTCGGCCCATTTGTTGCGATTGATTGTATTGGTATGCTGGTGGTAATCAGATATCAATCACAGTGTTCACGGGAAGTCAATGACCAACCTGTGGAGAATGTTCAAGAGGTCGCTTGCGACTGCCTCCCTATCCTCGGCCAACTGATGCTCGTCCACATTGCCTTGGAGAGACATAAGAAGTTCATCTCGGTATTGTTCAATCACAAACCGGACCAATTGCTACAGAAGATCAGTTGTGGTTCGCAAATCGGCATGTAAATTTTCTCACCTGTGTAACAAAGAGATTGGCTTGCATCACAAGGAAGGGATTCAAGGCGTTTGCCCGGGACGCATTTGGGTTGTCGAAAAAATCTTTGACCTCAGCGAAAGTAGCCTGTGTGAAGCCAGCCCCATACTCGTGGGGGAGGTGCGATTGCGAGTGTGACTGTTTCAGCCGGAGGGGTTCCGGTGCATGAATCAAGGCAGCTAGTATTCGAGAATGCAATGATTGGACTTCTTCGAGCCTTGCAGTTGCAAATTGGCCTTGAGGTGGAGAACGTTTATCTACCCTGATACGGACAAGGATTTCGCCCAGGAGCGCAAAAATTCTTGATGTGTAGTTCAGACCTGAAACAATAGCGGTTTTTCCATGAGGCTGAGGTAGGTATGCGCTGGGCGTAATGCTATAAGCAACACCGGATATTAGATGGCAAAGGGTCGGACATGCGCGAATATGCTGACTATTCATCATCCAGTTCTTTTGGGAAATGAATGGTGCAATCTTCATCGCGTAAGCAAATAGGTCGTCCTAAAAGTATTGACATTGACTTGTCCGCTAGAGAGAGACCAGTGTCAATCAACGGGGGTCTACTGAGGCGCACATCTTACCACCAAAAAGCAACCAAAAAGTTCTCCGCCGAACCTCACATTCAATCGGATCAAGACCATCGTACGACGCCTCCTCATGCATTCGCAAAGTAACGGCGAGATGCGCAGCTTCACCGAAAGCAGCGTGCTGGGTAGCATCATGCCCCTCGCAGAAGTGGTAAATACAGTCACTAGTGAAATGAGAAAGGGGGGTTAGGGAAGACTGGTGTTCCGCAAGGTATGACCCACAAATAACGAATCACAACATGCATTGATGTCGGGGGGTCATAGGATGCTATAGAGATGTGGCGACTGGCTTCATGACATGTCTGGGGTAGAATATCTTCAATAAATTGGAGACGAGGGTAAATATTTCCAACCTGAGCGAGCTTCCTAACCACTGGACGCTCCATTGGGAGATAGGAGCGAGGAACCTGGACCAGAGTAGATGCGACCGTCGACATGACGAGAGCAAAGAATAGCGGGTCCCGCTCCTCGCGTCGGGAGTGCAAATCAGCCATAAAAGATGGTTTGTGGACGCAGGGTGTCAAGGGATACACAAAGTCAAAGAACAGCGCAATTATTAGCGATATAGTGTCTCGCGGTGCGATCTCCTCAAGCCGATGGGGTCGGTAGTAGAATGATAACGGTGGGATGGCGGTGGGTGGGTGTACTGGGAGTATTTGATGTTGTTTGTATGACCAATTGTACAGGGGATAGGTGCTAAAAGATTCTGACGAAGAAGGGTATGACTGTAGGTCTTCGCTTTTCGGTGATGTGTGAGAAGTGAGAGTACCATTACCATTAGAGGCCTGATCAGAGGAGCGTTTAGCATTGAAAGAGGGAGACGGGAGGGAATTTGGAGAGTAGTGAGGGTGATAAGTGTCCGCGGCAATGGGATACCGCGATGGGGGAATGGGAACATTCGCTATCGCGGGTAATGGATTGAGTGATGGCTCTAGGAATGATGGCGGACTCTTTCTGCCAATCGAAGGAGACAAGACGCTTTGGGGGGGGCTTGCACCGGTGGAGATAGGAGATGTAGAAACCTCCAAATCTCCCTGGCTGTCGGGATGGGCTGCCGCTGCCGCTTCCTGCAAGCGACGAAGATACCTGTGAATAAATGTGTGTTAAATTTTGAGCATGGTATCAAGGCCAAAATCTGACAGGTTGGGCGGCCCTCGCTTTTTAGGTTGGTAGTCGTATGTACAAGGAATCCCAAGGGTGATGCAATGCTTGCATGATTGTTTCGGATCGTCTGGATTCTCCCTAGCACATCTGACTTTGCGTGCTCTGCAAGCATCGCAGCCTGGAGAGCAAATATGTCAGGGATGTTCGCGATAAGATATGCACACAATTTTGGTCTCACTTTGAGATTGTCTCCTAAAAAGAAATGAAAAATAATATTAGCTAACTACCAATGCTGAGGAACGGGACAGGACAACATATAGATTGTAATTCGAATCAGAAGAGAAGAATAGAGATGTGGGGGGAAAGAAATATGGGGGAGTGCGGGGTGAAGGAGGGGCACGGTGAAAGGTACGGGTAACCCGGAGAAAGATCGGCCAAATTGAACATACTTTCGTTTACTCTTGCTGTTTTCGGAGTATGATTCCTTTGTATGATTATCGTCGGAAGGAGGCGTGGCTGAATTGCTCTCTTTCTTTGGACGAGCAGCAGGCATGATCGTGTGGAGGGCAGTTATTAGATACCGCAGCGGAATGCGGGGTAGCTAGACTGTCGATTGTCATCGGGTTTGCGGTTTTGAAGAGATTTATGTGTTTGTTGTCCCGTGTGCAATGTTTGTACTTCGGGCGCTGTGAACTCAAATTCTTCTTCTAATATGATTTATATCGAACTGAATCAGGACAGTCACTGTTAGGAAACTCGACAAGAGACGGGGCTGGCGCATGGGTGTTCAACATGCAAACTATCACGGGAACAAGCCTTTCACACAAACAACCCGACTCGGTTTATCCCCGGACCCAGGGGGTTGGCCAGCACATTTGCCTCTTTCGACCTTCTCACTTTGTTTTTGATCACATCAAAGATACATCTGAATACCACCGTAAGACCTGCGGCATTTTTTGACAAGTCCGGATGGAAGTTGTGTCTTCCGCGGATCCATCCCATGTAGCCGTGCCCAACGCCACGTGAACTCAGCGAGTGCGTCTCTAAGTATAGACAACTAAAGCTTGAGGACCAGCTCGCCACAAGATGACATCCTCAAGGGGCGCGCAGGATCACGGGAAACGCTGGGTCTGACGTGGACGTGGAAGTCGAACCAACTCGGATGTTGTAGCTCCTAACGTTACGGGACGGGCTGCATATTATTTTATCCCTGGGGCGCGATTCAGTTGGGACAACATGGCGAGGGATTGGCTGTTGTTCAAAAGCCGTCGTTTATGGTGTTTCTTGATCATCTGAGCGATGAGTCGGCGCTGAAACTGCTGTTCTCTATCCTTCCACTCTGCGCTATCTTTCACCATTAATTTCCAGAACCTGAAAGCCATGACGGGTTCGTCAGCGCGTAGAGACGCAAATATAAGATATTTCCCGGTTTGTGGTGATGAAATGAGGTGCGGCTTCATCAGAGATTTGACAATGCTCATGGCACCCTCCAGTTTCGCCCGTTGGTTGACCCGGAAGTTATCGTCACTCGGTGCCACACTTGCCCGGATTAACGCAGCAACGGACTTGAGACTCAGGCGGACGTCCTTTAATTCACGTGCCCGAGCGATCATATCACTGACCAAGTCCTTGTCGTTGTGGAGGAGGGCGTGATGCATAACGGTCCCGAATGTGACAGCATCAGGTTGTAAACCTTTTTCAATCATCCGTTGAATTATCCGGGCTGCTGAGCGAGGATGGTGCTCGGCCATGGCTGTCAAAGCAACATTGACGTCATAAAGATCGGGAATTTCTTTACGTTCCGTTAGAATTTTGAATGTATTGAAACCCTCCGCGGATTCACCGAGAATAAAATAAGCGCGGGCCAAAGATGTCAAAACTCGATGGTGAGCATCAGTTAACGGCTGATGACAGTGTCGGTATTCGGATAATACGTGGTTGGTGAAATCCAGTAATTCATCTGATTCGTGTCGACAGAGGCCAGGACCAACCTTCTCCGTGCGATCATGCCTACGGGCGGCGGTTTTTTGCGCGAGATGATTGAAAAGACTAACCATGCGTATCATCAATGCGGAATTGCCAACCACAATTGTTCTATCCTTTCCAGTCGAAAATCGCTCCCACAACACTCGAGCCAGCGTCCCATAACCACGAGCGGCAGTTAGTGATAAGAATCGAGCGCGGGAGTGCAGAGGAATAGGCAGGTGATTTTCAACAACCTCGGCCGCAAGGTTACGTGATAAATAAGTTCTTCTACTCTTCGTTGCAAGGTGGTCCATCAACCAGACAAGTGCGGTGCCCTGGGGTGGAGGGTAAAGGTGGGACTTTATAGTATTTGGCACCCTGCTGAAGGCATATAGCATCTCGGCCTCCTCCCCTTGATTGCACTGTGAAGCGTGATGGTAGAACTGTCGGATAATACCATCAGGAACTGGTGCCACTGGGTGGATCGCGCATACTAATCTGCGACAGATGCGGATATCTGCAGACGTTGGTGCCTCGAGGCAGGCATAGATTACATCAACCATCAGCTCGGGAAGGACACCATCGGGAGAGTGGTCGGATTGCATCAAAGTAATCAACAGTTTGGCGGCAAGCGATCTCCAATTCCAGTGTAGGGAAGCTCTGACTAGAGCCGAGGACATGATTATTTGAAAGCCCCCGGAGATGTTGTCTAGTTGATGAGTGGCTTCCGGGGGAATATGCCCAGAGGCAACAAGGGCCTGAAATATTTCGAAGGCTGGGTGAGACGGCGGGTCTCTCAGGAGTTTCTGCAAGTACTCGAACGAAGCGGAAACAATTGGCGAGGGGTGGTAGCTGAGCGAATATGCTCCATGGGGCACATGATGGTATTGCAGGTGGTGTATAAGCAAAGGATGTATTGAGTGTAGCAGTGATGCGTCGGTGGAGGCCAGCGATCCATCAACAGCAAACCGGGTTAACCTCTCCACGACCGAGGCAGTGAGGAAATCAAATGCATTAGGGTCTTGAGCGAGGTGAGATAATAGTTTTGATGTTGTCCCCGGTGGCAACATTGTGAAATCCGCTATTGATAAGGTAGCACAAATGAGTCGAGTGCGTACTGTGCCAGATGGCTGTAATACGTCTTGGAGGACCTGATCGACAAAATGGGCCGACTTATTCTTGAATCCTTCCCTCAAAAGGGGGAGATACAAGCTGTCTGGCAAACCAATGACCGAATCCTGGTTTTGCGCGCGACGGGTTTTATACTGCTCCATACTGAGTTGTAGGGTTTCCGTTTGGTCCGCCGCGTTGCGTTCCCAGCTAGTTGAAGGACTGGCTGATAGGGATGTGTTTTGTAGAGGGAAATCCGCATGGCATATGGGCAATTGTGATGGATTGGTGGGAGGTTGGGTCCTTGGAATTTTTGAGCGTGCAGCATCTAGGAATTTCCTGCGCGCAACGGTAAGTTTGAGTGTGGGTTTCAGAATCCGGACTTGGGAGAGCAAACGACGGCAATTGAACATAAGTCAACTGGACGAGCGCGAATCAATAGACATCATTTATGGAGTGGAAAATTGCTGACCGCATTCCGCGACCCGATCTGTTCTCAAGAGGTGTCTATGCTCGGGTCCGGAGCCTTGAACCTCGCGTATCGAGCAGCAGAATTATGATGAAAGTGTTCGGAAAAATTGGGTGAACACTACGGCGTGACGTGTCATAACTTCTTGCGTCACGCAGGTACATATGTATCATAGAAAAGCTGTAGACAAACAGCAAACACACGCCAATTAAGCGTCCCCAGCCAAGGCACAGTGACACCGTGACATCGGCAACCATGGGAGCTGGCCAGTCGACTTCACAAAATCATCCCCCTTCCCGAGCGCTGCATATTCTCCGAGTTACACCTTCTTCACCAGCGTCACAGACTAATATCGAACCTTTTTTTGATTTTGTGGTGGGGTTTGAGGGGGAGGCCCTGGCTTCCGAAAACAACATCGACGCGTCTGAACTTGAGCAGATTGTTGAAAGGCATGAAGGAAGGACGCTGAATTTATTGATATGGAGTAGTAAGAACAGGGAAATAAGAGGTGAATTACAAGAAGCCTCCCCATTATTTAGGTAATGATTTCATGTCGCAGTCGTACCTATCATGCCCTCTCGGGGTTGGTCCCAGACCCATGCGAGTGCCGTGGATGCCAACCACATGTCCCAACCATCGCTCTTGGGTCTGAGCATGCGAATGTGCGAGCCCGAATTTGCAACGGATAATGTCTGGCATGTACTCGACGTGATGGAAGGAAGTCCTGCTGAGAGCGCAGGACTTGTTCCGATGGGCGATTGGATCCTCGGTAATTCCGTTGATATCTCCCGATTACCTTGCCCTCAACATCTTCCAGGTTGGTCTGGAGGTGTCCTAAGCGCCGAGAACGATTTCTATGATTTAGTGGAAGCAGTAAGCGAATGATAAATGTCTGCAAGAATAATCGACTCAACTTTCTCCCCGATTAGCATGTTGACAAACCTCTAAGAGTTTATGTTTACTCGCATGACTTTGAGTGGGTTCCCTTTGTTTCTATCACTGCCTAATCTCATGCCGCATCAGTGCCCTCAGGGAGGTTGTGCTCATCCCCAATCGCCACTGGGGGGGTGAGGGACTTTTGGGATGTGTCTTCGGGTGCGCTATTGTTTATCAAAAGTGATACTATCATTTACCCGGTCTTGATAGATTTGGCCTCCTCCACAGAATTCCCGCACAGCCCTTTGACCGTGTTCCTGGAGCGACACCGCCTGAGCTACAGGAGAATTTAGATGAATATCAAGAAGAGGAACTCTTTGTTCCGGCTGATACACATTTTCAACCCCTACAACCCCATCCACAGCAAGCAATTGACTGGCGCCGGCAGGATGCGAAGCAGATGGACCATGGCTTGAATATGAACCATAGTTCGTCGCCAGAAGGACCTAGCCATGGGGCTATCCATGAAGCAGGCTACCAGAATCGGGATCCGAAATTTCTCAATAACAGTTTCAGCGGTCCTCACTCGTCCAACGCAGTACGGGCCCCCCACGGCCCCCCGGAAAATGGTGATTCAGCACCGAAGTCGTAAGCCTTCATCACCACTGAACCACCTCCCACGAAGGTACCCACACTTTAACGAAACTAGCACCTGAACAAACTACCTATCGTCAACCTGAACGTGCTCGCCAATTTCAGGGTGAGGACAGTGAGGACGACAGTTGTGATGGGGCAACCAGTGCCACTGGAACGGAAAACACCTCTCGTGGTAGCCTGACCAGCGTGGATTAAGAGGATTTTTGCACCAGCTTTTGCAACTCGTCATGGCTGTACACCCGGAGCTTTTGCATTATGTATATCTCGGTCCGTTAACATCGAATATTTTTCCAGTCGCTTGGAGGACGTTTAAGGTTTGGATATAGAACCATCAGGTTGCTCGGTCCAACTGATATGAATTTGGTCCATTTCCCCACCGACATCAGCGTTCACTGCCAGCGTTTCCTTAACAAAACATTTTTTTGGCCATGGTACTGATCCAT